>OMNV01012740.1:0-40571 GCA_900303265.1 Brotula barbata
CAGAGACTACAGTGCCCCTGCAAATAAATGGCCATTACCATGACAACTACGTTACAAGCTGGGATGGGATGATGTTGATCATCATGGCAACAGTGGCAAGCAGCCACACCAACAGCCCGTCTCTACCCAAGGGGTGTGCCAGGGTTTGATACTAATATGTGCACAGACTCATTCTTAATTGTAATTAATAACAACCAGTCACAGCAGCTGAACACGACACAACATCCAGTCCCCCGAGTCCCAGGGGCATCAAGGTCATTTGGAAGCAATATGTCCGAGTCTTTGCTGGACTCAGACCTGAGGTTTTCTATTATGAAAGAAGATCCTCAACCATATGTCAGCCACATATGTCTGTTTGTGGTTACTACACAATAGGAAATGCATTCATATTTTTGCTCTATCTATCTATCTATCTATCTATCTATCTATCTATCTATCTATCTATCTATCTATCTAAAAGAGAAGGAGACAGAAACTTGCTTGCCCTATTGCCTACAATTAACAATATGAATTAGACGGGCACTCATCAGAATGTATACCTCCACCAAGACCCAAGAGTCCTCCAGTTTTATTGTTTTTTAAAATAAATTTGACATTAGTGATTGCTCCCTCCTCACACTGACAAACCACCAAACTTTACAGTGTATTGTCTTCAGTTAAAAAACTGTTGTTGTTATGGCGCCACCATCAGGTCAATTGGTGTTTTTTGCATAAGAATTGCTTGCAGACGTCCACCCCATTCATAAACCCATTCATTTATGAGAGAGCACAATAGATCCAAACTATCTCAACTCACTCTGCCTTCCAGTCGCAGCAGGATGATGCTTTAGATATAAAAACCTGATATAAAATTAAAGAGAAAATCTTGTGATAACAGAGACAAAATTGTGGGAGGAGAAAAACAGTTTTGGGAAAAAAAATCTGAATGTAAATGGGTGTGGCCTATATGGAGTATGACTATAATTTTTCATTGTACGATTCACAGTTCAAAATGTATGAACCAAAATGCAAAGGGGTTCACTACAGCGCCACCATCAGGCCAACCAGTGATAAGAATTAAAGGTTTCTTCCCCCGTATCATGTCCAACCTTCCCACCCGGTTTCCTGAAAATCGTTTAACTTTTCAAGGAATCCTACTGATAAACAAACAGGGGTTCCACGCCTAATAAACAACAAGATCCAGAATAAGAAAAATCACCACAAAATAATTACATTTCTGTAATCTAACAAACAAACCACTTCTGTTGTTTTGCTTTAAAACATAATTCACAACTCCTTATTCTATGAGACTACAGTGGAAATGAATACTTCCACATAATCCTTTTTATCAGTGACAAAGGTCTCCAGGGCAGTGAATAAGTGAGACCGAGCCGACTCGATCTGAGGAAGAAGTATGGCAATTAGCAGTCGGATCTCCACCCAGTGTCGATCTGCCCCGCGTTCTCTCTTTGAACCAGTGGTAAATAGACTTGTTGTGTGTGCCTTCATAGCTATGTAAATAAACAATTAAGATGTGGAATGTGAGATGAGGGAAGCTTCCTCGTGTGGTTGAGTTATTCAACCTTGCCCTTTTCCTTCCGTAACATTTTCTTTCATCAGCCTTTTCTCGCTCTCTCTAATTGCACTTAGACAGGAATATGGAGAAATATAATAGATATCAGGTTTTCGGTAGGGAACCCCCGCACAAGACAGTGTTGCATTCGTGTATAAACATGGGCCATTCAGTATTTTTAACTCAATGCTGTTCGGAAACAATTTCTTTCCTTTTGACCCGTGAGGTCACGTGTTACTTGGTGATGGTCAAGAAACTTCTTCAAGCCCAAGGTTTCACTACGGAGATATGGTGGGCGCTACATGGCACCACATAAGGTCCTGGACTCAAATCCCTCTTGGGCCTGTGTGTTCTTACACTGTCTCCATGTGTGTATGCAGCTTCCCTCCCACAACTCATAATTGCCCGTAGGTGTGAATGAGTTTGTCTGCGTGCTCTGACCTTGTGATTGATGGGTAAACCTCTCACCCAGTGGGTGCTAGGTTAAGCTGCAGTCCCTGCAGGAGAGGATAGATACTGTAAGTCTTGCGTAAGGATTTAATGTTTCATGGTTTGCAGTTTTGGTCAGAACATGTAGTAAAAAGTAAAACATATATGTATCAGGATAGATGTAGAATTTGTGGGATTTAGAAGGAGAAGTACATAATTTGATTCAAATCTGTGGATTACAGTGTTTCCAGGAGTTATCATCCATCCATACTTTGTCCTCCCCCTATTCAGTTCCGGGTCATATGCTATGCAGTGTATCCCAGATGTTCCTCTCACATGTTCCCCAGCTCTTCCTGTGAGATCTTGTGATGTTACCAGGTCAGATGTGCTACATATACAGTATATATACTGTATATATATATATATGGCCAACAACAAGACCCAAATGTACTTGAGCTCCTGCACTTACAGCAACAACAACTGACTTCCACCTGAAGAGGACGATCTTCCACGACCCCTTGTGAAGTTGCTCGCTCTCTCCCAGCCTCTTCACACTCAGCTGCACATTGATACGGTGCTTGTTTGAGGACAGTTGCAAAAAGCAGAGACACAATATGAGGGCCACCAAACTGGAAACCATCCAGATCCTCAGCTTGAGATTCTGTCTGTGAAAATCACAACGTTAACACAGTTTGATCAGATATCGTGCTCTGTGTTGAATTATGAATAATATCCACGTTGTACGCCCCTCTGCGGCGCTCTCTGCAGCAGCCCGTTGTTGTCTAATGTGTACATTGTATACTGATGAGAGAAATTGTATTTCAAGCTGAGCAGAGTCCACATCTGAATTTTTACGCTGCTAGAAATGCATTGAATTGCACTTCTCCGTCCCTAATGAAAATTTGACGACCTGTGGTTCACCTAAACAACGAGGAGTGGATCATCAGTGGTGAGAGCAGAGTATAATAGAATCAGTGTAATAGAAATCTATCAGACTGTATGGAGCAAACCCAGATAAATGTAGCATCTGGGTCATTTGCAGACAAATGACAGCTCTGTATGACATAAGCATTTTCAGACCTGGTTTCAAATCCTTCCTAGACATCTTCTCAAGTTTGGGACTGGTTCGTACTTTTTCATATTCCCTGTGAAACTGGAGACGCAACGAGGACAAAATTGTATAACATTTCATTTAAGATGGAGTCGATAGTGAAATAGAGGCTTTGAAAGATTGCTGGGTAACTTTAAACACGGGGTTAGCGGATCGAAATGAGAATGAAAATGCCTTGTCATAGTTTGAGAATAAATTCGCCTCATAGCTCATCGTCATCGCAGTATTCTGCAAAATGGAAGCGATGGGGGGGGAAGATGATTAAAATATGTAGATAAGACAAGTTGGTATGATAACATGCAACACATAACATCTGGCAGAATTCAAATGTTGCCCTGAATTAATTTCTATCAGTTTGATGTTTTCCATCAGCCAATATCAGGATAACACGGGTTGATTGATAAGTTCTGAGCCTATGATGCACCTATGCCTGGGTGGACTGTACCTAACCTGAACATTCTACTGTTCTAGCTGCTTGCATTGCATTGCATCAAAATGGATATAAGCTACTAATAAACTGGCGCCTGAGTGCGTATGTTATTAGTTTCATACCTGAGAAAATTGGGAATGAAATCCATGCACATCCATCCAGAGAATTAGGTTGCTATAATAAAATAAAAGACAAGAAAATAGAAAATCACACATCATCACTGTCAGCACATTCTCAGCTCAGTATTCCTCCGGGTATAAATATCCTGAACCCTTCGCTGCACCGACAAGACAAAGAAGTCATCCGGACATGTTGGCTTTTATTATGTACAGTTGAGTTAAGGTCTTGAGCTGGTAGCCAGTGAAGGCCTTGTTGCTATGGTAACTAATGAACCATGTTGGAGGAGAGGGGGGGGGCATATATGTCGTATATATCTGATGTTGAAGGGGTCCAAAACGCTGGTGATAAGGCTCCTTGGGAAAATGGCATTTTTTCATGGTGTTACACACAAGTGAAAGCGGGAAAAAAAAAGTGATGGGAGGCTGAGGAGTGACGTGGTCAAGATGAACGCAAGAGATGAGCAGCGTTGAAAGGAGGAAAGGTAAGATGAAGATGATTCATACAGCACATGCCTCCACAAAGACACACTTTGAGCATCATTAACTTGAAATCAGTTGTGTGGAAAAGATTTTTCCTGTGAATTCATGCTTCATCTATGTGGTGGACATGATCTGTTTGTGGAACTGTTGAGACCATATAGAGCATTAAGTTTGATCTGCACACTGATGTAGGCGTCTTTCTCGCCTCATTTGTTAATAAACAGCGATGCCGTAAATGTGACACGTGTCGAAGGTGGAGGAAACATGAAAACTGGAGAAAAATACTTCTTATTCTTCTTACTACTAATTCTTTTTGCTTCACAAATTTAAATGATTTCATCCCACTATATCCAAGGTAGGAGATTCAAGGTTTTTGCAGAAATTTTGGTGAAAGCGGCAGACTTTCATTTTGCTGGACTTTCACTACTGAACACACAGAGCACTTTCCCCTTGAATTTTAGAGTGAATTTTACTAAAACTTTACTTCAACATAATTTTATTTGGAATTGAGTACCTTTCCACTGCGTGAATCCTAATTTGAGTACTTTGTCACAATCCCCTGATGAGCAGACTGGTGCCTTGCATGGTAAGTGAATGATTGTTTAATGTCAATGTAAACGATTTAGGAGACGAAGCAGGAGGAAGAGGAGACAAGGCAGAGGCGGAGAAAAAGCGGAGAACGAAGAGGACTTAAAAAAAACAAAAACAGAGAGCATCTGCCAGGACATGTTCGCTCAAAATCTCGATTGTGCAAGTGAAGAAAGGTGGCGAGATTGTTGAGAACACTGGGACCCGATCACAGACACACTAATGTTTACACACATGCAGGCCCAAGAGTGTGCAGTACACCAGAATCTCCATCTTGCTGTCCCTCCCTGTACACACCAGAAGACCTAATTGCAAAGTGGGACATTATATAGGGCAGAATGAAAAAAAAAAGTAGGTCTAAAAAGAGAAGCAGACGAAAGCGAGAGCTGAGCTGCAGTAAAACACAATGTGTGTTACGCCTATGATGACCCAACCACACACATACAAGCACACACATTTCACAAATCACTTCTTGTTTTTTTTCACTACAACACAAATAAATATACAGATATAATGAGATACGAGAGATCAACCGAAAATGTGAGAGAGCTTAAGATTGATCCTTGAGGAACTCCACACTATATTTCAGACTACATAGAGGAGCAAAGAGGGATGACTTAACCCAACCCAGATCTCTGTGTGGGAATCCCGGGTGGGTAAGTAATTTGTCATGGTGAGATGTGAACATATCCCCGATTTTGGCAGGAGAGAGGTCAATACTAGTGCCATCAATTCTCTGAGGATCAAAGAGGAAGAGCGGCACGATAGCAGCCCTGACATTAATGTGCAAAGGAGTGGAGCGCAGTAGCAACAAAAAGACTTTGTGATCAGTGATTCTTCCTCTGGAGGACATGACAGTACTGATGCTCCTCTGTATCAAGGAATGTGAGTGATTAAAAAATTCAGAAGGTTTCAACTTGTGGACATCCAAGAAACTGATACACAGTTGAGGAAACTTTTGAAATGTAATGTTGTAATAACCACAACATCACTAATCTCATCGATCAGATGTAACACCCATCTGCCTGCACGATGGCGGTTTTATTATCAATATTGTTGAAGTGTTTTCTTCATGCTGAAATTGCTCCGTCTTGACACGTTAGGATGAAGACAGAGCGTTTATGTTTCCTGTATTATGGTCCACTACGAGTCTTTTCAGGAGCACACATCAACCGCTGCCCTCGCTCACTGCCCATTCTCTGTCTCTGTTGTTCCAGCCTCTCTCTGTTTCGCTCTATCACCAGGACCATCTCTGCAAGAACATTAATCATAGCAGTCTCCCACATGTTTTCACCTCTGTCTCCTCCCCGCCCTTCTCTTTCACACTCCTCCAGCTCTTCCTCTGGCGCTGGAGGCAACTGGGTCACTGGCAACTGAAGGACTGTGTTCACTTTGGTAGAGACCAAATCACAGGTTTCCAACGAAACCGGTTCTTTTATTAGAATGGAGTCGGAGTGTGTTCCTCCAAAAGCCAGAAGATCAAAATCACGTTGAAAATGAAAATTGTGCATCTATGTTTTCAGGTTTCTAAATGGATTCATTTGTGCAGCCACACGTAGATAACCACCAATAAATTACAAGTTAAATGACTGATGTAATCAGCGTGTGTTTTAACCAAAGGAAATTTCTATCTGGGGAATGCAATGCCATCACAGAAGAAATACTGTATAAAGCTGATGTAATTCCCCCCTTGGTAAGAGGCAACAATGAAACATGTATAGGGAAAAAGATGTAATTGCTCTTTGATCAATGGCCAGCCGGCTTTTATGCTGAAAGGAACAGAACACCAGCCAGGGATTGCAGACACATTAAGAGAAGCTGGTTCCCTTGGGAGGGTCTGTGCATTTACATATATGGCTCCCAGCCTTTTACTGGACATAATGTAAGAGACAGAGAGAGAATTTTCTTCATGAATATGTATCAGGTTGAAGATGTGCCTTTGTGGAGGATAACAAGCAATTGTTGCTACAGGAATATAAAGGAGGATGCTTTCCCTTGACTGCTTCTACATTCTCTTAATTTTTTTTTCCTCAAAGGCCAACAACACAATGCTCGTTTTCTCGGGCTCCCTCGCTGATACTGCATACATACGTTAACAGACGTTGCCTTCTTGTGGTACCATGTGGACATTACAACTAAAATACACAGAAAGTGATTTGATTTGAATAAAAGCTTAGAACCTCAGTGGTGATCGAATATTTTCACTGAATTTGTCAATAATAGTTGAGACTGAATATATTGTAATTGTAAGATGAGAGTTGCAACTATTCCAACCCTAGTAGCTTCATTGCGATTGTACATGAGTTATGATTTCACCACTCTGACACTGATTAGAAAGCATCACATGGAAATTATTGTTATACTTTTTAAATAATTTAAAAATATTTATTTATTGTTTTGGAATACATAGGGTCATTTGAGCTTCTATATTGGATCAATATATTGATGAGTACTTTCAAATCAGGTCAAATTACAAACATATAGAACAAATGAAGATAAAAAAAAAAAAACAAGCTTTATTTAATTTATGTCAAGATGTCAAAGGTTGATGTGAAAAAGTTCAGCTCAACACAGTATTGCACAATGTGAAGCCTCGTGTCACCAAAAGGTCAAAGGTGTCATGAAACTCTAAAAATAGAGGCAGTAGAGAAAATATGCCATCTAAACATTTCCAGTAGTTAGCTTTAGTCATAAATAGATTTATTTATTTTTTTGTGCAGCAATCACACCACTATATACAGAACACTGGGGCCATGTCAATCAAAATCAGCAGCTTCCACAAAATGCGATCAATTAAACCAAAATAGCAACGTTTTAAATGCAACCAGTGATGATAAACATTCATTCTTGTCTCTCATTTAAATGCATAATGCCCTTCGCGATTCACAATTTTGATTTCGTGACAAGGAAATGTCCCACTGTTAAGTATAATTTGTTTTCCTTGCAGTCAGTCATTTCAGATCTTACGATTCTCATCAGAAGTACTTTGCATGTTAGTTGACCTTGTTTTGTGAACGCTCCATCTCTTATCACATACTGTCATACTCAAACTCAAAACTATTAAGAGGAAATGTACAGTCAATGGACATCAGATTGGAGAAGATAGAAAAAGCATATATACATACAGTATATATATCACAGATACTCTATAAATTACTTTCTGAAGATGTACACATACATATAGAAAATCTTTAACATAGTATGTACCTCCACCTTCTGTACCTTTTTGTTGTACACTTTCACTGACATCTCACATCAATACATCTTAAGATATATCTGAAGATATTTCCAAACTCTTGCCACCCACTACCTTTAAAGAGCATGAGCACTTAAAGGTTTATTTAAAGGTAAGGGTACAGACAACTTTGGCTATATGAGGGAACGGGGAACGAGAAGAGGTGTAGTGCTTCTGAGCTTGTATGAGATGAATATTATCTACAAAATATCGGGAGTTTCAGTGCATAGTTTTATAACTCAGCATCAAGATTATGTGCAAGGTGTGAAACCATGAAAGGCAGTCATGGCAAAGTCGTTTCCTAACTTTAAGCATGCAACAGTGTTACGGGAGGAGGGGAAAACTTGAATTTGTTCAAGGCTTGGGGAAGCAAGAATTACAACAGGAATTCAGACAAGACTGATTCAGCAATAATGGATATGGCTTTCAGAACCGTTTCAGGTGTAAATCCAAGTTCAACTCCTTCCTTCTAAAACTAAAAAAGAAGTCCCATTCGAGTCAAAACATCATTTACACTGAACTGAAAATAAAAAATATGCACCCAATAAAAAAAAAGAGAGATTCTAATAATTTAAGGCTTGATTTATCAGAGATATTTCATGAAAAATTATTCAGTTAACCCAAAGAGTGCTCAGACCAGGATCTGGGCAGTTTTAGCAGCTTTCTGTAGCCTTACTAAAAAAAGAACGGGTTAAATTAAAACATTACATTTCCATCTTCAGGCCATGCATTACGAAGCCCATCAGTAGGTGCGGCAAATGTAACAATTTTAGTGTTCTGACAAAATGTAAGATATAGATATAAGAATTATATCAAGAAAACCTTATAGATCCCAGCTTAGGCCGGTCTGTGTTTGCCAGTATGGCCCCACTAAAGGGAACCGGTGAGACACATCAGGACGACCACATGCAGCGTGAGTAGATAGGCCAGAAAGAAATATCGAGAGCGTGCTCGGCTCGTCAACAGCCTGGTGAAGTAGAGGCTTCTCCCTCTGAGCCACTGTCGGCAGGCAACCATCCCACCTTTCACCTGGAAGCACAAAAACCTCCAATGAAATAACCGGATAAAGACCAGACACACTGTAGCAACTCTGTGTTCAACTCTACACTTAAATTCCGAAAGCCATACGCAGGCACTGTGGCTTGAACAGGCGGCATGTTTGAGTGCTGTCCATGGTACTGAACACACTGCAGTTCAACATTTAAATAAAGTGACCAGATCTGTTGAGTTGAAACTTGGACTGCATGCCTGGAAGAAAAACACTAATGTACTAAACAAAATAAGTGGTACGTCAAAATCAGAAGAAAGAGCCAAGCGAAATAAAATTAGGCATTTGAAATTGAGTCCTAAGACTCAATCAATGAACACAAATTAAACTCATTTTTTTTACAACATACCTTTCGTGTTATGAGGGGCTGGTTTGGATTCAGACTGAGGGCGTCCCACTCTTCCTCTGTTTCTAGTTGAATACTGAAGTCACTCGGAACATCTCTGGACTGGCTGTCGACGCTGCAGAAAAAAAGAAAAGCCGATACTAATCTTGCGTAATAAAATTTGATGCTCTAGTGCCAATATTGTGATGTTTTTGTCGCATCACTAAAGCAGAAGTATTATCCTCCCTTCCTGTGGACTTCAGTCCCATGGCATTGAATTGTTTGTTATTGTTTTCCAACTCTTCCTGCTCTACTCACACATGAGATAACTTTATCGGATCATAAATGACTACATACTGTGAAACTGGGTATATTTTTGTCTCTAAACACACATCGTCCTGTATATACATGAATGCAAGATATATTACATGTCACAGGATGGCCTGTGTTGTGATGTTGTGTTAGCGTGGCCAAGATATTGTGAATTACCCTATGAATTTTGGATGTGTGTACTCGTAAGAAAGCAAGAAAAGATTTCAGTAAGTGAATTGGATCCTGACCTTTTTGCTCTGTCCTCTGCAAGGCGGAGAGCATCCTCAGCTGCCTCCCTCCTGGCTCTCTCCTCTGCCAAATACTGTTCGACCTCAAGCAGCCTGAAACACGTACAGCCATGAGTTAAACCCCACTTCCCCACTATCAAGGCCTACAAATAAATATCTGTACGATATACAATGACAAAGCAGGATAAATCTACATCCCAAACACACGCACACACACACACACACACACACACACACACATAAGCATGCACACTAAGAACCGCGTCCTCTGCTCACCTCTCTTGAAGTTGACTGGCCTCAGTGGTTTCGATAGTGATATCATGGCTGTTCCTCTCCTGAGGGGCTCCTGGTGCGACCTCAGCATATACTGACCCCTGATGGTCAGGTCACGACAAAGCAGGTATGTACATATTCACAACATTTGTAGGATTCATTAAATTTGTTCATACTAAAAAAATGTTGCAGTTACGCCTGAATTTCAGAAGTAGTCCAAAGCACTTTCTGACAATTTGAACAAATCTGCATTAGCCATTCTTCATCGTTATCGGTTCTGCAGAATATAGTATTTGGTAGGCTCAAGCACAATAATGGAAGCTATGCCACATACTTAAGGAAAATGCAATGATACATACAAACATTTTGTCTTGATTGTATCAATCAAACATATATACTATATTTGAGTTCTCAAGACTGATGCTGAGGCGTTCAGTGAAATACCTGTGCTTGGCCTTGGACTTGGCTTTCGAGCCAATGGCAGCGATTCTGGGTGTCCCTCAAGGTTTGGGAAACTGCCCTCAGTTGAGCTGCTACAGCACCTTTCTCTTCCACCACCTGTTGCATCTGTGAGGGTGGGTGCGGATCAGTCACAACGTCAGCAGAGCTTTCATCTTTAAATCTATCTAACTTAATGATCCATGATGATCTATACTATGTATGTATTTCATACCTTGGCACTGAGCTGCTGGTAGTACTGATCTCTTTGCTGGATCTCAAACAAGCACCGCTGCAAATCTCTATGAAGCTGGACTCTCTCTGTCTCCAACTGGCTCACCATCGTCTCCATTCCACTCTGACCTGCCAAAGCAACAGTTTCCTGTTGCACAAGCACATACACGCACAAACACGACAACAGAGACAACAGGGTGCAGACTGAATGATACAGAATGTTTTCAACGGATATTACAGCATGTTCCCCTGTCAATTATCTAGTCTCGGGTTTGGGAAATCTTGTCTATCTCACATTAAACATTCTGTTGAAAAGCTGATTTATTTGTGTGACCTTACCTTGATGGGTCGTGCATTTTTATTCTGTGCAGCCTGCTGTTCCTCCTTTGGTGCTTGGCTTCCAATATGCAGCTGATTTACGTTAGATCTGTACACAAACATTTAGTGCAGAGTCAAAAATATATTATTACTAATTGAAGTGCTCTCTTCCCTTTGTCATGGCTGCATAAAACAGGATTGAAGAGAAAAAAGTTAATATTGACATCTTCACCAAATTTGGATTCAACAGCATGAGGCATTCATATACTTATAAAAATATACAAAAGAATATATAAAAGAAATATATTTCACATACATAATTAATGAATGAACGCACAAAGACACGTTAGATGCACTACCAGCAGGAACTCAAGCACGTGCATCTCCACGGGACTGTGTGCCATGGTTAGCAGTTAGTGAACTAAACACCCCTAATTTCCACTTTGCTTTTTACCTGAGATCAGCGGGTTCTTCGTGGAAGCTGCTTACTTCTTTTTCATTTTGCATCTCCGGTATTTTTTTCTGTAGGTCATCAATTGTCTTAATTTCCTGAAACATGGTAGACAAAACGCATAAATCATTTGACGAAGCCACACACATCCCTCCCCCCAAAAACCCAAAATAAACAAAACACATGCAACAACATATGGCATTCTAATAAAACCACCATGCAAGCCAAGGCGAAAGTTTGTAGAACAAAAAAAAAATCAGATTAATCCTTGTTGTCTGCACAATGGGCAGGCAGAGAACAAAAAACAGGCAAAATAAGTCGTAGCTGAAGACTTACCAGCCCATCTTTGACATCATTTCCTTTAGACTCTTCCACTGTCATGGAAGTGACAGCCAGTGGGCCTGAGCCTTGCCTGGAGTCAACCACTCTTTTGGCCAGAGCCAACTCATCAAGCAAACGGTCATGATCATTTTGGAGGCTGGCCATGGATTTTGAGAAAGCTGAAAGCTGTCTGCTGTATGTGTTATTTTCCAAGGTGACCTGCTTCAGGTCCTTTTCCTTTTCTGACAGCTCCTTGGACAGCTCATCCAACAGCTTGTTGAGCTCTGAGTTCAAGTCCTTGCTCTCTAAAGCTTTCAATTTAAGAACAAGGATGTGTCTCTCTTTAGCAAACATAGCCAGATCTGATGTAGCATCCATAACATTGCGCTCAGCTTTGGTCAAGGCAGCTTGAGATTCTCTGAGTTCTTGCTCATATCTATTCTGCAGGATCTTGAAGTCTTCAATAAGACGATCACGATCGTTCTGCAACGCAGCCATGGCTTTTCCCAGGGACTCATTCTGAGCCCTCATATCTTTGCTTTGCGTTTTGGCCTTCGTTAGCGCTTGCTCAGTTTGGATTAGGTCTTTTGCAATCTCAGCCACCCTTTGATCTGCGGCCACCCACTCACTCTTCATTTCCTCCATCTCCCGCTCATTGGCATCCAGTTCGCTGTTGAATTTTTCCTCTGCATCTGTCAATTTTTTGTCTGTCTCACTCTTAAGCAACTGCATTTTTTCTTTCAATTCATCTGTTAAGACTTTCTGATAATTTAGTTTTTGTTGGAGGTCATTACATTCTGCAGATTTGGCTGCCACAGCTTGTTGCAAATCAGCAATGACTCTTCCTTCATTTGTCATGACTTTTTCTTTTCTGAGAGCCAATATGTCAGCATCTAGAGTCGTAACCTGCGTTTTAAGTTTAGATATCTCGCCTTTTAAAGTATTGCTTGCCTCCTCTTCTTTCTGCAGATCCAATAGAGACTGTCGGTGTTGCTTTTCGGCAGCAGCCTTTTGGTTCTCAAGGTTTCGGATCACATCCTCCTGCTTCTTGAGCAGCACCTTCAGCTGGTTGTCCTTTAGGGATAGAACTTGATTCAGATCCTCTCTGTAACGAACCAGCTGTGCCCTCAGCATCGCATTCTCTGAATTGAGATCATCCATCTGATGTAACAACTTCCTTATTTCATGCTTAAGGCCTTTGGTGGCACCAACTTCCCCATCTACAGGGCCATCTTTGCACCTCAATCCTAATTCCTGATTCCTGGTTTGAAGTATTCGGAATTCTGAAATCAGCCGCTCCCTTTCAGTCTGTAAAGACACCATAGAGTTCCTGAAAGACTCCATTTTAGCTTCCATTTGCTCCTTCTCTTGGGCAGACCTGGTGACTTGATTCCGCAGATTTTTCATTTTGGCCTCAAGTGCTCTCAACTCCTTGTCAGTGTTTTCCTTTTGGTCGCGTAAAGAGGTTAAACTATCCTCATAAACAGCCTCTTGGGCACGATAGTTAGCCTGGAGTTGTTCCAGATAGCCTGATATCTGTCCTTCTTTAGTGGAGAGCAACGAGGAGATCTCAGCGTCCTTGCTCTGCAGGAGTGTTTTCAATTGCAGGGTAATGCCTTCCTGTTTCTCAGAGTTGGACTGCAGTTTGTCATTTTGACAACGTAATGCAAGTAGTTGGGCATCTGTGTCTGCATTCAGCTTCTCCAGGTGATTGAGGTTAAGCTGAACTTGGGAAAGCTTGTCTTCTTTTTCCGCAAGCTGCCTGTTCAGTGAGCCTTTCTCTTGCTCTATTCTTTCAACTTGAGAACTTAGCTCCTTCAATTGCATAGTCATGAACTCCATGCGTTCCGTAAGCTCGGCATTGCTTGCGCCCGTTACAAACAGCTGCCTTTCTTGTGCAGCAGCAGCAACAGAGTATTCATTAAGCGTCCTTTCCAGTCTGGACTTGCTCACTCGTAGTTCATTTACCTCCTTATCTTTCACCCTCATGTCTTCAAGGAATCTTTTGATCACAAAACCTTGTTCTAGGAGTTGGCTATCCTTCTCGTGCAAAGATTTTTGATACACATCGTTCCAACGTTTTGCGGCATCTTGACTTTCTGGAGTGGAAGTTAAAGCTGAAAGCTTCGCTTCATTACTCTCAGCTGTCCTCTTTAGAGTAATGATCTGTAGATTTTGAGAGTCTAGCAGCTGCCTCAGTTGAGTAACTTTTTCACTTTCTTTATCTTTTAAACTCTCAAGGTCATCTATCTGCTTCTGTAACAGAACTTGTTTCTCCACATAAGAACTTATTTCATTGTCGTTGTTTAGTGTTTTTGTTTCCTCCGTGACTTGATGTGCTGGGCTTTTGCTTTGCTCTGACAATTTCAAAGCCAGTTGGTCTCTTTCTGTCTGAATACTCAAAATCTTTTCTGTAGTGTCTTGGATGAGTCTTTTATGGACAAGCAGCTCTGATTCCAGATGTTGCCTTCCCTCCTCTATATCCCCCATCTTTTCTGAGTTTTTCTCAAGTTCTTTTTCCAAGTCTTCACAGGTTGACTGTGAGGTCTTCCAAGACCTCTCCAAGTCTAAAATCAGTTCTTGGTATTTAATACAGTTTTGCTGCAACTGAGTTACCTCTTGGTGCTTTTCTTTAAGCAGCTCTTGCAGTTCCTTCTTGACATTTCTTGACCCTTCATTACCTCTCTGAACCACCTTGAGCTTCTCCTCATACTCTTTGACAACTCGGAGTTGCTCCTCCTCTTTTTCTTGACGAACTTGATTGTTGATTTTCTTACTAGCTGCCAGCTGTGAAGACATCTGTGTGTTCTGACTTTGCAAAACTTTAACCGACTCGGTCAGTTCATCAATTCTTTCAGAGTTCTTGAGAATCACAGTTTCCAAATATTCATTTTCATTTTTCACCTTGTCTGAAATCTCTTGAGCATTTTCAAGCTCTTCTTGTAAAAGAGATTTGTCATCCTCCAAGATTCTGACTTTCTCATTGAGACTGATAGTTTCCTGGCTGTGCTTGTTCATAATGTCCTGCAATTCTTGAATAAGTTCATCTTTCTTTCCTAACTGCACTTCATGATCATTATGTATCTTCTCAATTCTTGCAGTAAGATTTTGCTTCTCCTTTGTTAACAAATCACCTATTTCCATTTGGGCACCAAGTTCTGTTTTCTGGGCCTCAATTTGAGCAGTCAGAGAATTATTCAACCTGAGTGCTTCATCAAGTTTAAGCTGCATGTTGCTTTCATACGATTTTGACTCCAAGTGGCTATTTTCTAACGAAGATGTGGACTCTTCTAGCTTTTCTGTCAGAGAGTGATTTTCACCCTGGACCTGAGCAATTTTCTTTCGAAGATCTTCCAAAGATGCCTCAAGAGTGCAGATTTCAGCTTCAAATTCTTGATTTTTAACAGTCAGCTCAACAACTTGGTTCTTATGATTCCCAGCAAACTCAGTCAGTTCTTTTCTAATTACTGCATTCTCTTCCTCCAGCTCCTCAATTTTCTGCTGCTTTGCTTTAGAAAACATGCGCATCTTCTCTTTAATTCTTCCGTTTTCTTCCTCCATCTCCCTAACTAGCTTTTCCCGACTCTCCGTCTCAGTTTCATGTTTCTGTATTTTACGGAGTGCCTCCTGTCGGTCTCTTTTTGCGCCCTCCAAAAGCTGCCTCATCTTATCCATTTCAGTGCTGACATTTTCGTAAGCTTGTAAAAGGGACTCGTACTCCTCTTTCAGCTCGGAGTGCTTTGACTTCCACTTAGACAACTCTTCTGTTTGAGAGTCCTTAAGAGATTCCAGCTGGCATGAAAAGGCTTGCTTCTGTTGAGTGATACTTTCTATAGTCAGTTTCAAGCTTTCGCAGGCTGCCGATAGACTGTGATTATCATTGCGCATGTGATCAATTTCGGTGCCACATTTCTCTTTCTCCTTTTTCAGTGATGACACATGAGTTTCCAGGTCCATATTTTGTTGTTTTAACTGTGAAATTGATAGTTCCAGTGCCAAATACTCTTCATGCTTATCTGAGAGAGAGTCCACTTGTTCTTTGAGTGTTGCGTTTTCCTTCAAAAGTTCTTTCCTCGAAATTAAAGCTGCTTGAAGTTTCTTTGTTAGGACAACAATTTTGTTTTGGCTGTCCTGGTTGTTCATCTTTGCGCTATCTTCTCCAGATTTCCGCAGTTCATCAGCCTCTGTTCTCATCCTACTGATGACACTTTCGTGCATTTGAATTTGCTGCTTTAATTGCAGTTCAAGGGCAGAGATGAGTTCATCCTTTTCTAAAACTTGAGCTTGACAAACTAACAGGGCACCATCTTGCTCCTTTAGTTTGGCTTCAAACCTTTCCGCACACTGGCACGACAAAAGGGTATCTTCTTTGTTTGTGTCTTTAAAGCACACCTGACAGATCTTTTGATGTAGTTGGTGATTAAGATTCTCAGTCTCCTTCAGTTGCTTATTCAGAGTTGCAGCTTCATCTCTGAGCTGATCGCTTAGAAGGATTGCATTTTCTTTTTCTTGTTTTAACAATTCAAAGTTACTTTCTTTTTCATTACATTGCAGTCTTACTTTCTCAAGCTCCTTCGTCAAAACATTTATATCCTCAACAAATTGCTGCTTTGTTTCGGCAAAGACATTTTGGTTCGTTAAGTCCTCTGAGGATTTCTGTGAAACTTTTGTTTCTAGTTCCACTTTCATTTGATCAATTTGCTCCAAAAGAGCAGTTTTTTCTTCCACTAAAAAGTTAAACTTTTGTTCATTTGAACGAACATAAGCCTCTAATTTTTGTTTCTGTTCTCCCACTGCAGAATGAGCAATGCTTAACTGACTCTGCAGGGCCAGGTTTTCATCCGTTAATACTTGCTTCTCCTGCTGGGTCTTTAGCTCAAATGCACTGATGGTGTTCTGATAGCCCTCATACTCTTCAGTTTTCCTCTTCAGATTAGCATTAGCTTTTGTTAGCTCAGTTTCTACCATGTGAAGTTTAGAGTTCAAGGCTTCCATCCTATGCTCCATGACTAATTGAGCCTCATCTTTACTTGCCATCTCAAAGGACATGCTCTCAAATTTGGATTTTACCGTGGCAAGCTCTGTTTGCAAGACTGATAGAGAGTGGCACTGACTCTCTTTCTCCGCAAGAGACACTTTCAAATCTTGTAGAGTTTTCTCCCTCTCGTCAACAAGTTGTCTTAAAGTCTCCAATTCATCGAGATGAAACAAAGCTGATTGACGGAGGTCTCCCAGCTCCTTTTCCTTCTCACCGAACTTCAGCTGGACATCATTCAGATCATTTGTCTGCTGACAGTGCTGTTCCAATAGAGCCTTGTAGTCATCTTTCAATTCTGCTAACTCTTGGACTAGTTTTTTTTCAGTTTCTTGAGCTTTCTTCATCATCTCTTTACGTGCCAACAATGCCGCCTGGGTCTTCTTCTGAAGCGCTGCCTTTTCTTTTTTTGTTTGAGCAAGCTCGTTTTCTAAGTCACCGATTGCAGCAGAGGTATCAGATTCTTCCTTTAAATCTTTCGCTTTCTTGACTTCTTTTTGAAGAGCTTCTAATGTTTGCATGAAGCCGTTTCTGTCTTGTTCAAAGGCTTGTTCTTTCGCAGTAACACTGGACTGCAGCTGCTCAATAATGTCATTTTTTTCATTGAGTGTTTGCAATGTTTCTGACAAACACCCTTCTTTCTCATGTAATGAGGCTTGCAAAATTTGGTTTTCTGTCCGTAACTGTTCAACAAGTTTTTGACCCTCTCTTTTCTGTTTCACAAGCTCTTCCTCTTTCTCGAGAATTTTCGTTTCAAGAAAGACAACATTTTCTTCGTACTTTTCTGTTGTGGCCTGCGCTCGAGCTGTTATTTCTTCTATCTTATCTTGTAAGACAGTAATCTCAGCTTTGTCAGTTTCTTGATCATCATCTTTTTTGTTTTCATATTCTTCTATCTTTTTCATCAGTTCCTTCCTTAGAATGAGAGCAGCTTGAAGCTTCTTTTTAATTGCATCTCTTTCTTTGGATGACTTGGCGAGGTCACTTTTTAGATTATTGTTCTCCTTAAGCAGTTCAACGTTCTCTGAATTCAGGGTTTCAATTTCACCTTGAGAACGCAAAATATGTTCTTCTAGCTGCTGAGAAACATCTTCGAGCTTTTTCACAGAGACGTCTTGTGCATGTTTCATGCTTTCTAATTGGGCTATCAGAGAGCTTTTTTCCTCACCAATTTTCAGTCTTTCATTTGAAGCCGACTCCATAACTTGGGCAACGGATGCATCTTTATCCCTCAACTGCTGACTGAGTCCTGTGAGTAATCCCTTCTGTTGGGTAACTTGAATACTCATACAGTTAATTTGCTCATCTTTTGCCTGCAATTCAATGTGTAGCAAAGCGTGTTTGGCGACAGCTTCTTTAACTTTTTCTGATTCTAAATTTAGTTGTGTCTGCAAATGCTGCATCTTTTCTTGTAGCTGATCAACCTGTTGACACTTTTCATTAATGGTCTTTTCTCCTTTGTCAAGATTTTTTTCTGCCTTTTGTAGTTGTGCTTTAGTTTTATCCAACTCATTTTTCAAAGAATCTACCTTGGACTGATGACTTTCCTGTAATTGTTTCATTGTGGCCTCTAATAAAGTCCTGTCCTCATTTAAAGCTTTTAGAGTCTGTTGTGAATGATCATTTGCAGTGTCTTTTTCCTGGAGAGATGCTAACAACTTTTCAAGTTGGGTCTTGGATGCTGATGCCTCCAGCTCTTTTGCCTGCAGTTGATCAGAACCCACCTTAATTGCTGTGGCAGCCTCGGCTAGTTTTTCTTGGAAGCTGTCCAAGTCTTGTTTTAATGAATTCACCTTGTCATCTCTGGATTTCATTTCATTTTCAACACTTTTTAATTGCTCCAAAAGGAGATTCTTATCCTGTTTCTCTTTATCCAGAACTAGTAGCCACTCCTTTTCAGAATCCTGCAGAATTTGCTCTACCTTTTGAGTGGTTGCTTTTAATAGAGATAGTTCATCATCTTTGGCACTAACCTTTGCTTGAAGGCTCTCCTTCTCGGACACCATTTTCTGCATGATTTCTTTCATGCTGCTGGACTCCTGCTCCATTTGAATCTGCAACTCCCCCTGTGATGTCCACATCTGCTGATGTCTTCTTTCCAGCTCATCTTTCTCTGCAGTATGTTTTTTAAGTTCCTCTTGCAACTTAGTTTTTTCATTACTGACTTTTTGGTGCTCTTCCTTTGACAAAATAACCTCCTCATGTAGTCTCTTATTTTGCTCCTCTAGTTTCTGCATCTCTGAAACCAACTGAGCAGTGTGTTTGGCTTGGGCTGTGTATTGACTATTAATTGCATGAAGAGCCATTTCTCTCTGCTCAAGGTTTTCAGTCAGTGCATTCATTTGTGCAACAACTTGAATATGCTGCGATTTCAGCTTTTCAAGCTCCACCGTGAGTGACGAGACACTCGTTTGATGAGAAGCAAAAGCTTCTTCCTTTTCCTTTGACAGACTGGAATTGAGATCTTCTGTTGTCTGGAGTTTGTCATGGTTAACAGATAGTTCACTTCTTAATGCCTCTATAGTTGTCTTTGCTTCCTGGTGTGCAGTATTGCTAGCATCCAATAACCTTTTAAGGTGTGATACCTCATCGGTCCTTTGAGAAAGTTGCCTTTTAACATCTTGCAAATCCTCTAAGTCGCCTGCATATTTCTCTTTTAGGTTGTTAAAGGCACACTGGTTCTCATCTGCTGCCTTTTGGAGGTTTTGACACTGCGTGGATAGTAACTGAATTTGACTCTGTAGCTGTGATGCCAACTCTGTACTTTCAATGTACTGACTCTTGAAGAGCACGGCCTCGTCTGCTTTTCTTTGTATATCCTGAAGATGCTTTGACTGGTCCAAAAGAGCTGCCTCTTTCTCCTCCAAAGCCTTTTGTAGACTCTCCATCTCTGACATGTGCACTTGTAAGGTGTTGTTGAGCTTCAGGACAGACTCTTCGAGGTGCGAAAGCTGTTCTTTCATGCTTTCACACTCTGCTTCTTTGACTTTCAGTTTTGAATTGAGATTTTCAACAGCAGCTGAAGAAGAATTTTGGTATTCAAGACTTGACTGCTCTCTTTTCTCTAAAGTATTTGTCAGTTTGGATGACTCCGAAGTAAGATGGTCAACCTGACCTCTGAGTTTCAGGACATAAGCTTCAAGCTCTGAAACTTGTGCTGTTAAGCTGGCACTGTCATCAACTCTCTGTTTCAGCGTTATCTCCTGCTCGGCAATCTTGACGTTCAGCTCCTTATTCATTTCCACAGCAGTACTGTATTTCACATTCAGTTCTTCTGTTTGTGATGCAAATATTTCTTTGAGAGAAGCGAGAGTTTCCTCAGTCTGTTGTAATAAAACATCTTTATCTTTGAGACACTGCTGAAGATTTTGATTTTCACACTGAAGCTGGGTGACTGTCTCTGTCTGCTGGCTTGTCTGACTCTCCACTTCCAGAGATCTTGTCTTTAACTGCTGTATCAAATTCTCTTGCTGTTTCAGGGACTCCTCTCTTTCTTGTATGCTCACGTTCAGTCTCTCTTTATCCGAGCACGCCGTTTTCATCTCTTTTGTTAAATTAGATACTTGGTTGTCTCTATCATTCAGTGCTGTCCTCAGATTTGTGACTTCTTCCTGGGCTTTGGAAAGGTCTGTCACTATTTTCTGAAGTTCAGACTTTAACCTTGAATTTTGGTCATTCAGTGCTTGAATATTATCTCTGCAATCAACTATCTCTGCTTTCCTTTTGTCCTCCTCTTCCACCAGTTGACACTTTTCAGCAGACAGTTTCTGCACGGTAGCCTGAAGGTTGCTAATTTCAACCTCCATCTCTGCTGCATTCTCATTCATGTCACCAAGTTGGCGGCTGAGTGACATCACTGATTCATTCCGCTTGTTTAGCTCATCTTTGTGGTTCTGCAACTCACTTGTTACTTCTCTTAATGTCTGTTCTTTGTGCTCTAATTGCTTCTTCAACTGAAAGCACTTTTTCTTGAACGATCCTTCCTCACCCTGCATTTTTGATACAAGTTCTTTCTGTGACGTTACATCTTTCTGATACAAGCTGCATTCCTCTACTTTCTGTTGGAGCACTGTCTCTTTCTCCATTAGTGTTGACTTGAGGACAGTCCCCTGTTCCTGCAGCAAAGATATTGTATCCTGTAATTCTGTCTGTTGTACTTTCTGAGCTTCCATAAGTGCACTTTGTTCCAACAGGGTCTTTTCTTTCTCATTCAACAACACGTTCAGCTGACTCACTTGTATTTTGAAGACATCAAGTTGCTCCTGTAATTTTTCAGCTTGTTTCTTTCTCTCACTTAACATTTTTGATAGATTGGCGCATTCAGTTGTTTTTTCAAGCAAACTCAAAGTGTTTGATTCTTCATGTTGCTTGAAGACATTTGCTGCAAGGGTAAGATCTTCTTTTTCCTTTAACAGCCCACTGATTATTTTCTGGTTTTCTGACATTTGAATTTCAAGCTGTGATGTTTTTTCTTGAAGTAAGCTTCTTTCAGTGGTTACTTCTGAAAGTGATTGGGTCGCCTGTGTCAAATTGTATTGTAGACTCTGATGATCTTTTGTTAAGCTGTTAATCGTCATGTTGAAATTGGAGTTCTGTTCAAGAGCCACTTGAAGCCGTCTATCAAGATCACTTACAATTTGTGTTTGCTGAGCAAGTTCATTTTCCTTGGATTCACAAGAAGCACAAAGTTTGTGGTTTTCCTCGGTGACTGCCTGGATACGGCTTTGCAAGTTCAACAATTCTGTTTGTTTCTGCTCCAGCTCCCGTTTAAAATTGGTATTCTCCACTTCATAGTTTTCCAAACTTGTTCTAATGTTTGACTTTTCAGACTCAAGCCTTTTGGCACTGTCCTCTATGACACCAAGTTGGCTGGTGAGAGACATAACAGTTTTGTTTGTATCATTCAGTTCATCTTTTTGTTTTCGACATTGCTGTGTCACATTTTTCAACATTTCTTCTCTCTCTTCAATTTGCTGCCGAAGCTTCGAGCATTCTTTGTGAAGCGATTCAGTCTCAGCCTGCAACTCGGATGCACTTGTTTTCTGATGTGTTATTTCGTTTTGTAAATTGTTATGCTCTTCCTCTTTCTGTTTCAACATTGTGTCCTTCTCCAGTAACACAGATTTCATGGTGCATTCTTGTTCCTCAAGGAGAGACATTTTTTCTTGAAGTTGTTTTTGCTGATTATGTTGGGCTTCCATTTCTGATCGAAGATTGGTGACAGTTTGGTCTTTTTCTACCAAATCGTGCTGGAGCTGATCTACGTTAGAAATCAAACTTTGCACTTGTGCTTGCAGTTGTGTCATCTCCTCTTCTCTGTCCCTGAGTGACTGATTAAGATGACTACACTCATTAGTTTTTTCCAGCAGGATCTCAGAATTAGAATGTGTGCTTTGCTCAATAACTCTATTTAATTCATTAGTTTGTACACTCAAATCCTGATTATCTTTTCGTAGTCCTCCAATAATTTTGCTATTTTCTGAATGCTGTGTTTCAAGTGTAGCTATTTTGGCTGCCAGGGTGTCTCTCTCAGCTGTAAGGTCTGAAATAGATTTTATCCTTTCAGTTACTTCCACTTGAAATCTCTCATTTTCTTCTGTAAGGCAATGAACCTGGTTTTCCAGACTGCTGTTAAGTTCGAGAGTCGATGTGACTTTTTCATTAAGTTGTTCTGTATGCCGTTTTTGTAACTCCAGCTCCTCAGTCAACACCTTCAGGTTTTTTTGCAGCTGCTGTTTCTCATTCTTTGTGCTTTTTAGGAGGTTCTTAAGTTTGGAAATATTTTCAGATTTACTCTGATTTTCTGAGTCTTTGGCTTGCAATTCGGTGATGAGTTTCTGCCTCTGCTCTTCAGATTGTTTATCAATGGCCTTTAGCTGGTTCTCCAATGATGCTATGGTTTCTAATTTTTCTTGCATTGCAGTTTGTATTTGTTCCTCACTATGCACTTGAACCTCTAATTGTTTTGACAGTGCCTGCACATCGTCATTATATTTTGCCACTTGGGCCAGAAGCTTGTTCTGTTCATCCTTAAAGGATTTTAGTTCTTTTTCATAGGTCTGTTCTTTATCACAAAGCTGCTGCTGTAATTTTTCATTACTGCTGTTCTTGTCCTTGATTTGCAACATGAGCCCTTCTGATTCCTGCTGTAGTTTAGTGATGGATATTGCCATCTCCTCCTTTAGTGAGCTTATGTGTGTTTCACATTCAGAAAGATGGTTATGATGGCTCAAAATCTGTTTCTGGACTTCTCCTTGAAGGTCCTGAATAATTTTCTTATCCTCTTCGGCCTTCTTTATCAGGTGCTCCATTTCAACCACCTTAGATTCCTTTTCCTGTTTGGTCTGGATCAATTCCATCTCAGCATCCTTGAGCTTTCCCACCAACTCAGTGATCTTGATATTCAGTGCCTGCTGATCTGAACTTTGTGAGTCTCTGATGATCGCTGCTTCTCGCTGTGCTTTACTCAGTGCACTTTCTACACAAACCAGTTCCTCTTCTTTGACTTTGATCTCCTGTTGGAGCACCGTAACTTGGTCTGCATATTCTGCCATGTTACTAGAAAGCAAAGCTATCTCCTTCTCCTTTTCCATCACGGCATCTTTGAGACAATCAATTTCCCGCTCACAACTCTGAAGGTCATGGATGAGCTGGGCACGTTCTTCTAAGTGGGCTGTGTTCAGTTTGTCAAGTTCCTCATTTGTCTGATCAAGCTCAGTTTGTAGTGTTTCTATGGTGACATCCTGCTTTTGTGCCTGCAAATTGAAAAAAAAGGAAGGACAATGAAGCTCAATTTGAGAAAGAAAAATTAAACCAAATCAAATCACTGATTGTGGAAGTATGGTTGGTTGAAAAAAATATACTATATGAAGTGATACATTTATAAAGAAATAATAAAAGCACACCTTCTCCTTCAGCACACTGAGCTTCTGCGTGAGATCATCAACTTCTGTTTTCAAGTTTGAAGACTGTTTCTCAAAGCTGCTGCACTTCTTGGAAATATCCATGAGCTGAGAGGACAGAAAAAAAGATAAAACAAACATTAATGAAAAGCCTCAGGTTTGTTGGGTTTTTTAAAAAGCAATAAACAATTTTGATCTCAAATGGTCTTCAGTGAGGAAGATGCAAAATAACCACAGTTGTTTATTTAAGTGTGGTAAAGAGAAAGAGAAAACAAAACAAGAACCTTACAGTTTGCTCGGTCTGCAGGAGCTTGTCTGACACATCTTTGTACTGAATCTCTTTTTCACTCAAAGATTTTCGGAGGCTGTTGATAAGTTCGAGTTTCTCAGATGTCTTGGCCAAAGTGTTCTCTTTTTCAATCAGTGAGCTTTCCAGGCTCTCTTGTGTATCACTCAGTCTGTATAGATCAAATAATAATAACAGGGAAAAAATCTGTTTCAGAAAGTTGGAGCACAAAATACTGACCAAGCAGCAGTGGTACAGTAAGATAACAATCACCATGATTACAGAGACTCTGGGACAGACAAAACCACGTCCTGTTTATGTCCTACTAGAGTGGTTAGTTTTTTCATATTTCAGTGAATTGTGTGAATTCTTCTTCTTCAATTTAAGAAAGAACTTAAACAATAAGAAAATATTTTTGACAAAACAGCAGCTGAATTAATTTGCTCTTTTTCACAAAACCTTTAATTCATTAGTACGCACTGGAAGCCAGGATACCTCTAAAGAAACATATTAATAGATGACTTATTTAATACTGGATATTGACAACATTCGGTGTTTTATTATAGTAACTATGATTGAATAGCTTACCCTTTGAGCTGCTCATTGAGACTGTTAACCAGTAGCTGATGTTTCTCTGCATCTCTGCTCTGCTGACTTCGGATACCAGCAAGCTGGCTTTGCAATCTCTCTGACTCATTCTGCAGTGAAAAAAACAAAGATCAATACGAGAGGATTTAGATCTCAAAGCACCGCATACATTTTTTCACACTGCACACAAAAGTGTTGCAAGCAGACCCATTGGAAAACAGTGTATTTACTGAATACTTTGTTGACGTATTCACATAATAAATATCAACTTAAATTCTATCATTTATGATAGCTACACAATCAGAAGTGTAATACACCACACCCAGTGAGTCTGCAACCGACTGCTGCATTTGTTTAATATACTATTTGTTTTAGGTTAAACAAGCACACCACACCGTTAGCCTTCACCGCCAGAGGTGGTCTCTCTAGCGCACACAAACAAACACACCTGAGAGGCCCAATACGGCTGCTCATCTTCATCTACATCAAACGTCACCTGTGTTAGAAGGGTTTGTTACAAAATCCTAGTCTTGGGGAAACATGCAATTCATCCTATACCTGTTGATTCATCATCATCACCATTAGGTCACAATGCAACCAGTTCACAATTGTGCCAATTAGTACTATGTGACTACTTGTGTATGTGTACTTCAAGTAAATATAACAACAAAAAACACAGGAACATCAAAAGGACATAAAAATTGTATACAGGTTATTTGTGAACCTGCCTGTAATGTCTCGATGCGGGCCTGCAGCTGCAGTCGATCCTCTAGATCTTGACAGCGCTCCTCCAGAGTCACTATCTGCTCTTGCAGTTGGTTCCTTTCTAGCTCCAGTTCCTCCACAACTGACCGCAAACCATCTGGAAGGAGATAGAGAACAGCAGAGACATTAATAGGAAATTCATGAATATCTGAATTCATAAATTACAAGGGCATTTTACTTTTTATTGGATAAGAGCGATTGCAACATTTGAAGACATATAAAAGAGCATATGGCCATGACCATATGATGTATCTTTCTTAATTTGAAAAAGAAGATATTTCCTGACACACGTTTATGAAATAATAAAAATATGACAAATGCTCAGGGGTTATTAGACACAAACCACCAAAAAACACATCAGTCTATTTCACAATAAAATAATGTTTTTAAATCCCATTTGTACTTTTTTTTTTTTTTTTTTTAGAATTACTGATGTATTTTCTGGTTTTATAATCAGTAGCACCTTATTAGACAACCGTTGCCAGAACAGAAATAATAAGAAGAAAATATATCAAGGCATGCAGACAATGAAAAAACAAAACTTACCACAGATGTGGAGAATCTTGCAACCTACATTTATATGATCCCACAAGAGTTCAGTGCATTGTGAATTAATGGCAACAAAACCAAATACTAGGCAGCTCAACCAGCATGCACGTGTCAAGACATAATACTTAAAACTGATGAAAATGCAAACCATAGTAGAGTGTTACCAGATCACCCTGTCAAGGAAGTCTTTTTTTACCTTTACATAAACCCAGAACTTGCATTCAGAAATTCCATGGGTTAGATAACAAAAAAAAAAAAAAAGAGACAAAACAACCAACAGCAGCAACACTCAATATAGCAAGCATGTTGAAAACAACAAAATATCAACCCAAACGCAACTGAAGTATCCCAAAGTGATATGTGGATGACCATGTGCATGCTAGTGTAAACTGTCTAGCTGGTCTCACACCTGTATCAGGAGTACTGTACTCGGGCCACCAACCTCCCATGTTCTCCCCTTCCATTGGGGTCGTGCTCTCTGAGATACTGCGGGGGTCCTGGAATGGTGACTGTCCATTGAACTCAAAGTCCTCCTGAAAGAGGGGTGAGATTAAATTAAGATTTATACTGCACAGATTGTAGACAAACAATCAAAAATAGTGCTAAACTCGATTGTCAAACAATTACAGGATCTAACAGCTTTGCGGCAATTATTCTGGTTTGAATGTCTTAATTTGCACCGTTCAGTTTTTACTAATAGGTTGAGAACATATTCAAAAAGCTCCATGACTAAAACTCCCCATCTTAGGTATTAAATCAGAGTATGTCGTATTTTTAAGGGTAGAAATTGCTGAGATTTTAAATGGTTGAGCATGTTGGTTTACTACAAAGACTTTTTTAACCGATACTAGTTACAGGAGTTCTTAATTTGATTCTTTCTATTCTAATAAAACAAAGACATCACCGTCACATCTTTAACCACATGTTGCAATGTTAAACTGTGCACTTACCTGTAAGCTTTGCTGGGCATGAGCTGTTAGCTTCTTGGCTCTGTGTTGGCTGGGACCCCGAGCCTGGGCCAGCTCCTCCTCCAACTCCTGCTGCCGAGTGGCCAGAGCTGGATCGGAGCAGCCAGGAAAGAACCAGTCATCCTCAATCAGTTTTGTGCCACAGGGAAAGGGGGAAGTTGGGTTGGGTCATGGATGTAAAGTATTTATGGGTGGCGGCAGCACAAACGGGGGTTGGAAGGAATGATGGCAGTGTGAAAGACAGCATAAGAGATGTCAAATAGATAGGAGAGTGATGGGACTGATGGTGTCTTAGGTAAAGAGGAAGCCTTGGCAGGAAAACATTTTGACCACTACAAAACACTGTGGCACAGAACAATTTTAATTAAACAGTAGAAGCAGCGATAGCAAACAGGGAGCCTGTCAGAGTATTATGATAAAGACTGAAATAACTGGAATGGAGGAGAAGTTTACTCCAAACTACAAAATGTACATTTTGCAGTTAATATAATGTACATGGTGTGTCCATGTTTGTCTATATGCAACACTTCAAAAAACAGTCTGGTCAGAGCCATGCATACCTAATTGGACAGTGAGGCAAAACAGGCTGCATTCAGACATGTGAGTAATATAGTAGAGGTGGCAATGGAAGGAAGCAGAGGGCCCATTTTCTCAAGCCAGTGTCACATTTATAGCCAAAATTTCAACACTGTGTCCTCAACAGAGTGCGGATCATTTTGTGTAAAATTGGATAGGTAGTGATTGGATTTCTTGCGTTTCTTAAAATCTTATACAGAATTTAAGCAGCATAAGATGCGAGCAGGGCAGTGTCAAACTCAATAAGTAGCGGAAACAAAACAGGTTCCCATCTGTTTTGTGACAACATGCAGATTTGTAAGTGTGGGTAGGGGAAAGTGTAAAGCAAAGATTGAGGCAGAAGAGGAAACTATATAAGTGGATTAAGCGTGGGGTAAGATCAAACTAAGTAATGCAAGCAAGAATGGAATCTAATGAAATGTAATACAGAGGGCACTACCAATTAGAAGCATATAAATACAGCACAGAAACATACACCAGTGGCCAGTGACTTAAAGAAAGAAAACTAGACACTTCTAACAATGTTTGTGCCTGGTTCTTAGAAGGGAGACATGTGTAAGGCAGATTATTTTCATTCAGTATTACACTTTGGGAGGAATGCACAGCTCTGGAAAAGTTATGAGGCAAATTAGCTGCACTACAAAGAGACAATTAGAACTTTTTCCCAATTCATTAATGCAGAAACCACCTCACTCACTGTAATTTGGCACAAACCCCAACCCAACAAAAACAAGAAAAACTAAACTAGTGTAAAAGGGGATTGCTAAACATAATATTTTAGGTCAAACGTTGTGGGAATTTTCTTTTTTTTTGTGCAATGTGCATTTTTAATCAAATAAAATATTATCATGTCAAGGACATAATGATTTGATGATATAATGTACTAGGATATGATTGGTATGGCCATTCCGAAAACTAAACTTGAGCAATTTATTTCAAATATTAAGATGGTATTAATACAATTTAAAAAGGCCTGTACTAATCGAGTATCATCAGTAATGACTGAAACTGACTGAAAAGCGAATTATCATTTATATATGATAAACATTATTTACTGAATGAACATAGCCTATACGTATGTTACGTTATGTAACATTAGTTTATAAACATATGTATTGGAAAATATAATTGATTTTAATGTTATAAAAGCCTGTCAATGAAGCACAAGAACTCTACTCAGCCCAATGACTTTAAAGGTGTTGAACATTAGTCCTACTTCAATCAGAGGAAATCTCATCACCAAACACAACTATGTTAGTTTTAGTAACATAAACTTGGCATGTTATTATTCTTGTCAACTGATCAAATACATCTTAATGTGGCCACATAAAAAGAAGAAAAAGTAAGAAGAAATTGTAAGAAAGAAGAGAGGGGTTGAGGGATTTGGACAAGGGGACAAAAACACTTGATAGGGGAAACTTAATGGTAGACTAAAAACTGCAGACTGACACTGTACTGCAAATAGTTAGACCCAGTAAAGGAAATTAAGGTTAACGATACACAGTACAGTGAGCAAGATCTGCATTGGCGGCTGGGGGAGCCTGCATGCACAAAACTGATGGGAAACTGCTCTGTATGGCTGCTCCCATCCCTGGAGCAGGGGCTGGAGAGGGAGAGTGGGGGCTGAGATCCATGAGATGGGAGGCAGCATGGGCTCAAACAAATGCTCCCCAATGACAACGGTAGAGGAGTAAAGACAGGGGACAAAAAAGTAATGTTCAGTCACACAGATAACAGGGATGTCGTAAACAGTGAAATGTATGACAAAATAAGACAATAAAAGGGAGTTATGAAATTAAAATAAATGGCCAGTTATCGTCATCACTGTTGACATCAACTAAGTAAATGTGGTTATTTTGAATATTTTATACTAAAATAAAAGAAAAATGGAGAATGCGCCTTGCTGTCATTGCCTGCCTTTCCACTGGTATCAGCGATATGGACTCAAAACCGGAATCAAATTTCTGGGAGAACCAGCAGTCCTGGGCGATGCAAAATTATCTGTTTGTAATAAACCCTTTGGTGATATGCATGCGTCATCCTCTGGCAATGACCTTACCCTCTCTTTCCTCCTCCATGTGGCTAATTCGGAGGGCCATGGCAGACCTTTCTTCCCGTGCCCGGTCCCTGGCGGTCACTGCATCAGCTACCATCTCCTGCCATTCCAGGACCTGGCTCTGAGTGTCATCAGCGCTGCCCGACTCACTTGCCTGTGGCCAGAGAGAGCAGAATAACCAACAATAAGCCAAATTCACATGTGGCATCTCAAATATTCAAAGACTTCAGAGTCCATACCTGAGATGCAGCCCTCTTGGTAAACTGCTCCAGGTCTGCTTGCAATGTCCTCTGTTGCTTCTCATAAACCACCAGCTTAGCCTCAAGCATGTCTAGCAGAAAATGTCAAAGACAATTTTAAGGGACAAAAGCTTTATTTTTGGATAAAACATCTTGTAAAATCACAGACCAAGCAAGTAAATTTGTAGAGGCTGACAAGATGCTGGTGTTTTGGAAAAGTTAGTAGCTGTGCATATTTAGCTTTAGTACCATTCTGAGCTTTGAGTTCATCATACTGCTCAATTTTCCAGAGATTTTCTTCTCGCTCTTCCTCAAGTGCAGTAACATGACTCCGTAAAGCAGTCAAGCCTGGGGGTGCGACTCCAGCCTAAAGGAGATGAGGCAAACATCAAAACAACATAAAGTTGGTCTACTATCTCATTACTCTGGTTAAGAGATAGATGTCTGAGATTTTTGATAGTTGGCATCAAAAAAATGTTATCAATTTCAAATTAGAGTGGGTTATTTGCAATTAAGCTGTCTCAGAAAAAGATTCACAAATACTTGAGTTGCGACAGCTTTCCTGTAAACATAATGCTTTCAGAAATGTGGAACACAAAATGTGCATCTTGGACACTCAATTATTGTAAAAATATCAAGTCTTGAAATCTGATTAGCTGACCTGGCTTTTCTTCAACTCCTCCTCCAACTGTCTTATTCGTGATTTGGACCACGCTTTCATTTTCAGGAATTTGGCCTCAGATCTGCTGGCTTCCTCTGTTTTTTGCTTTGCTTGAGCTGCAGAAAATCAAAACAGATATTTTATTTGAAATGAATGAAAATTTGACATCCAGAGCTACAGATAGCTGAACAGACCTCTTCACAGTTTAGAAACTAACTACAGACAGACCAGAATTTTGTTCTGGATTTCAATTAAGAATAATAGAAAGACTGATGCAAAAGGAAAACAACCAACCTTCCAGCTCAGTTATCTTCTGGATGGAGGCTGCATCAGTAGACATACTTCCACTTCCTGGGTCCTGCTGGTTGGCAGGAGGTGCAACAACTGCGGTCCTCCTAAGCTCTTCTAGCTGCCCCAGGAGATCCTGCTGGGCTTGGGCCATCTGTGTCTGATGCTGTTCACTCATTCGCTGCACCTCAGCCTGCTGCTTCTCCATCAGGTCACGGATTTGTGCTCGCATCACATGCTTTTCTGCCTCCATTTTGGACTCTAGGCTCTCTCGCTCTACTTGGAACCGGCGGACAAATTCTTTGAGCTCCTGTGGGGAGACGCAATGATGTAGCAGCAAGAAAAAGAAACTAAAAGATGAACCTTAAAGTTATGGGGGACACATTAACAATCACAGTATCACAAAGGATACACTAAAAGGACATGATTTTTTACAGCGCTCAAATTAGTATAACAGTGTCCTCACTGACCTTTATCTGTTGGTCTCTGCCATCCACTTCTCCCTGAAGAACATCAATGACCTGTGTTTTACCCAGCAGTACCTCCTCTTTTTCATGTAGCTTCTGTTTTAGGGCCTTCAAAAGCTGAGGAGAAGAGTTAAACAATGACACGCAACACAGTAAACTTTCTGTAGTACCTACTGCCAAAAATTAAACACAGTCTACAAAGTCGTTTTTAATGCTACCGAATGTGATACATGATGTCATCAAGCTTCCTGCTTTTGGTTTGTTTCTGTTTCAGCATACTTGTCACCACAAATGTAGTGATGTATTTTCCTGTTCTTAATCAATCATATTCTAAATATGTCTCACTGGATAGACAATTTGATAGAAATATGGTGATGGAGCTGGTTGGCAGATAGAAATTGGTTTATATGACACACAAACATCTTGTTACCTGTTCTAAATCAGCACTAGCATCAGACTTTGCAGCCAGTTTGAAGAGTTCCTGTTCATGCATCTGGTTGATCTCCGTAAGCTGGTTATCTTTCTGGAGAATGATGTCTTTGAAAGTCTGGATCTAAAAAACAAATACAAACAAGCATACTAAGAAAAAATCCAGACGACAGCCTCAAATTCTATTGTAAAAACACAAACAAATCAAATCTTTTGGAATAATAGTTCTGAACTCTAAATCATGCAGTATGAGTGAAATCACGAGTGCTTATAAAACCTACATTCTGTTTGTACATGTTCTCCTTCTGATTGTACTGCTCCTTTTCTGTGGTCAGCAGCTCTCTGAGTCTGTCTGTCTGCTCCTGGAGCAAACTGTAGCGCTCCTCTGCTTCTCCAACTTTATTAGTCAGGGTCTGAACTAGCAGCTGGTGCTCCTGCATTGGTCCACTCGCCTCTGTAGTCTGAGGGGATACAGCAGAAATGAACATAGATGAGTGGATAACCTATGTAGTTCAGGCGGGGTGTATTAAACAAAAGCACATTATTGCCTCTTGGACTTCAGAGCTTCACCTTTACTTCTGGTGCAGGTGTAACAGGGTGATCTCCTGCCACAGCTGTCTGCAAGTGGATAATGTAGGCCTCCTTCTCTGCCAGCTTCCTGTCCTTCTCTATCAGCATAATGTCCATCTCCTCACCCCGCTTCTGCTGTGACTCCACCTCCTTCCTCTGGAAGTCACATGTCAAAATTAGTGGTAGACAAATGATCACTGCATAAAAAGAGCTACAAAAGAAAATTCTACTAGAAACAATATTCTTATGGGAAAACAGCAACCTTACTCAGAGCACCTCATTCAGAGAATATAATATTGTATTATTGTTTTTGTTCTTTCAGTTTGTTTTTTTATTTGTTATTCATGAATCAGCTGCCCAGAAACTGCTAGAATAAGAAAAAGTTCTCTTCAAGTTCTGTATGTTTTAAAAATACACTGGGACTTAAATTTCTGTGCCTTACTATGTGTTTTCCAAATCACTTCACTATGACAGAAATTATAATGCCAGGAGTTAGTTCAACACCATACTTAATGACAGTGTTGTACAGTAAATTACATATCAATGATTGGGCTCAATCCTCGTATTTTGAGCTGGCCAAACTTAAGTGCCTTAGGATTTGTGCAATGTACTATAAAAAGTTTTTTTTTACAATTAGTGTGAAACTAAAAACAATTTCCTTTCAAATGTTTAAGTACAGTAAAAAGTTTTGTTGAATGAAAAAAATGTGACAAAACTAATTCTGGGAAAGTGACGCTGAGTAAATATTTGTGAAAGAATAGCTTATGTGGAGACAACCTATCTGTATTTGCTGTAAATGGGAGACTGTACCATGATTTCGAGTTCCTTGTCTCTCTGTACAAGCTGCTGCTCAAGTTCTTCTACTTTCTTCTTCAGCAAGACGATCTTACCACGGTTGGCCTGTTCTCCTCCTTCTGATGCCCCCTTGAAGAAAGTGAAAAAACCCCCGATGCTATTTAATCAAATGTCTTTTGTGAATAGTGTGCTCGTTTGATATAGTTAGATGATGATCATTACATGAAGTGGTTCATCTCAAAACACACAGGAACATGTTTATTTTTTATGCAAATAGCAAGAGAGACACATCTGAACTAGAACGTTAAATATGTTAAGGTTAAATATGTTAAGGTTAAGATTACACATATGAAGATGACAGTGATTTTATGTAATCAAAGTGTACAACACGTCTACGTATACCTTCTTGCTGTGGGTAGGTGTGCCCTGACCTCCCTGTTGTTTCTTCAGCTCCTCCAGCTGTGAAGTCAGGGAGGTCACCTTAGCCTTGTTCTGCAGACGTAGTTTTGATAATTTGGCCTCACACGTCTCCCGCTCCACCTGAAGCCCAGAGAAAAAACACTATTTATCTTTATCTTAATAATTTGAAAGTAGCCTGTTGTGAAACGCCTGCACCGCTTTCCCTTCCCAACTTGATGCTTAAGTCACAGCAGAACTCTAGTCTTGCATTCCTAACGTTATTATTGTATAATAGACTGAACTGACTTAAGAGATTAATAATCAACCAGATAAGGCTTTTTACTAGTGGGTGTCAGAAAGGGGCAAGAAGAAACACTTCAATAGTGAAAACAATTTCATTATCGGAAATTGGGGACATCAAGTAACTTCAGCGTTTCACTTCGTTCATTCAAGTTAGCTGTCAAGCTAACATTAACATTAGCAACATAAGCTAACATTATATTTTACATACAATGATTTTAGCTGAAAATAAATAATGTGGTGTACTTTTATGAAAGACAGCAGCTACTTCACACCAGGTAGACTCTTTATGGGTTCTTGTGTTGCACATTCTGAATATCATAAATTGACAGTGTTTCTCATCTGTCAGTATCTCAACTATATGTTGTCATTGTAAAAGGCAGACTGCGAGTTCAATATGGCACAACTATGAACTTGGTACATATACATATATTGTAATACAATATTTAGTGACATATAATGTTTTTGAAATAGAAACTGGACAAGAGATTTTGGTACCACAGTGATGTAGTACTGTCAGTCACACAACCACTTCAGAGGAATCCATAGAAACTGATATTTTCTTGTTTTTACTCAGTCTTTTGTTGTGCTGCATCATGTCATTTGAAAAATAAGTGTCCCAGCATTGTAGAGGTCTGAGTGTCAATGTATTTAAAAAAAAGTGGTATGTACTTGGGAAGCCCTTACTTTAAGCTGGTCATCTTTGGAGCGCAGTGCTGCATCCTTCTCCCGGATCATCTCTTTCAATTGAGTGACTAGCTGCTCAGTTTGAGCCAGCCGCTCTGCCACCTCTGCTACAGCAACATCTGCACCAATAGCAGCATCATGGGGAGAGCCTGGGGCCTGAGGAGAGACAAAAGAGATACTAACCTACAAGGTCCTCCGCATGCCATGCATGACAGCACCATATTAAACAGTGATCTGAGAGCAAGCCAAAAATAATTTCTTTGAGATTTTTAGACACTTTGTCTTTAAAAACAGAAAAGACAACAGCACACTGAAAAAATGTTTTTCTAACAGGCCTTAACATAACAGGACTGGGGCATGGACGCACACATCACAGAGGAGGCATGAGCTGTGTGAGTGAAAATCCTGCACTCAGCAGTCCACCTAACTCCCCTCTATCTGATCATGGCACCGAAACAGGCTGCCAGGTTTCCACTAACTTGAATTTGATTTATAATCGTGAGGTAACACAAGAAAGGATATAATTATTACAATTTATGATACTGTAGATGTTCACAAAAACAATGCCAAGTCAGTTGTTACCACAGACATTGTGCTCTTACTATGCAGATCACCATTCAAGGAATGCAAAATAAGCACAAAATAAGACTATGACAAACATGCCTACTTACTGCAGAGCCAGGCCCTCCCTCATCACCAGCAAACCACTTCAGCATGGTTTCAGTTTACACCTAAAAAATACATATACAGAGTGACAATAATAATTAAACATTGTAAGTTAGAAATAGAAATGTGTCCGGTTCTTTTTATGTTTTCAATGTATGGGATCTCAATTTATAAGATTTCCATGCCCCTCCGTGTATATGAAAACACAACAGATCCTAAAATCAGACCCTCTGCCATCAAATAAATTTTTACCTCTCTATATTCCAAATTAATCTTGAAAGATTCCCTAGTTTGCAGTGTTTGGAGAGCAAAATGAAGCATTGACGATGCATATGTTCACAGGCTAACACTAAAAAGATTAGGCTCACCAGTAACAAACAAACAGTGAAATCATCAACCTGCAATCATTTACATTCACAAAAATAAGACAAGGACGCTTGTCCAACGATCATGGCATCATTATACTTGAACAATTACAGACACAGGGGCTGTAATTGAGACAAGAATCTTGGATTTCTTCACGTAACCATTCGATAAAATATTTACAAGTCTAAGGAGCACATGGTTTCAGCCTACTGATCCCTTTATTAGCTGTGGTCGGGGGTGGTCCCAGTTAGTCAGGTGACGGTTGGACTGAAGACCAAAAGAAAGATCATTTATTTTGAAGGTTCATTCCAACAACAGAAAGTATTAACTATTTTTTGCTTTTTTTACATAGGGCCAGGCAAACAATGTCACGACAGCCTGTGGAGATGTGAAGTCAGCTGTTAAATTGAGTACACTGATATGGTGAGACAGATCAAATTCCTTCAGCTTACTGAAGAGTCCACCCATTGAAAGTAGGAGAAAATCAAGTTTAACCAGTTATCTCAAGGCTACATTACCCTGTCAGTGTATAATATCTAAATTGTCAATCTAGATGTTCATCTATTAACATTATTCACTGTCGTTACAAAAACAAACTACTTCCTGGCACACCAGCCCCGTAATGCGTTGCTTAGTGGAGGAAAATCTCATGTAAAACTGCACTTTGCAGGATGGGGTGTAGCTTCACCAATGGCTATCCATTTAAATATTAACCACAGCTAACTCGTATGTCGGAATGTTATTTAACCTTGCTGCTAACCAACCAACCGGTGCCTTGGATGATCAATTGACAAAGGCCCTTCACATTTTACTTGCCTTTACCAATAAAGCTGAGTTGTTGAGAGCGCTTGTAAGCCAGTTCCATGACACCAACTGGTCAATGCTACAGCTAAAACAGGCTAGCTAACTTTATCATGCTAACGTAGCTAAACTAGCATTGCACTGCATATCCCTAATCCACATAATAAATTCGCGGCGTTGGACACAGTATCTATTCAAGAGCTTACCTGAACTACAGTTTCGCACATATGTCCATTTGGTACCTCTCTGCCTTGACGAAACCTTGTGAAATTACATTTTAATCCACCTAGCGAAAAAATAGGACAGAGCTATGCACTGGTCTCGTTTGTCAACAGACAGCTGGGCTGATTGAACGCATGCGCAGTAAGTCATTCATGTTCACTGATACAGGGGCGCATTCACAAAAATATTAGATTTCTAATATTATTAATATTAGAAAAATTAGTTATCAAATAGCTTATAAATTGGGTCCGTGCATAGTGTGTGTGCCTCTATGTGTTTGTTTATCAATATGCCAAATGTATTTTTTTTCTCAACATGAGGACAGATATGGTTAGTGTTTCAAAGAGAATAGAAATGCTTAAACACTTGCTAGTTATTTCCACTTTCAGTTAAACAGACTTGTAATTCTCCGTCAAGATTGATTTGGAGTGATGCGGACAGACCAGTTAAAGTAAGGTAAAAGTGCAAAACACTGTAGGCTGTACAAATACACTGTTATAAGACCCTGCACAAGATAAGCATTTAAAGAGAAGCAAAGGTTAGATGATTACTGAGATAGACTCCTGTTAGACAAATAGTCTCAAAGTCTAAGAACAGTAAGACTGGGTAAAACGAGTACAGTATTTCTAGCTTGCAATGCGTAAGGTAGCCTGGTCACTCAAATAAGTTGTTGGTTTTTTACATTGACATGTATAATCACTTCATTCAATCAAGCAAAAATAGCAACAACCGTCCAGAAAAATCACACTTTTCTCATGGTAATGTAACAGTTCATCTTATTCTTTCCCTATGTAAGTTTTCTTAATGCGCCATAATCAGCTACTCCTGTGCACATCCTGTTGGATGTGTAAATATTTACACTCCCTGACTCACAGAGTCATTCACGTTCACTTAAGGAAAGAGTGTGTGAAAGCACTCATACACACATGTGGCTTAGGTGGTCAGGTGATCACCTAGTGATCGAAGGGTCGCCGGTTTGATCCCTGGCTCCACCATGTCGAAGGTCCCTGAGCAAGACCCTAACCCCAAATTGCTCCCGACAAGCAAGTGGGCATTGCATGGTTACCTCGGCTGTCGGTGTATGAATGGGTGAATGTGAGGCAAACATTGTAAAAGTGCTTTGACTGGTCTTCAGACTAGAAAAGCGCTATATAAATGCAGTCCATTTACCATGTACACACACTCGCTGCCCCCCCCAACAAAAAAAGGGGCACAGTATTAAACAACATTTTTGAGTTGAGTTGTTATCCGATGTTTATGCTGTAGCTCATATTGACTCATTTTTGCAAATGGCATACAGTATAACATAACAAGAAATTAATCAAACGCATGTGAAAATTTAATTTAAGATTAAACTGTTATAAAGTACCAGCCAAAATGCAATGATAATCCATAAAGTTACTGAATGGAGAATGTACAGTCTCACATAGGTTTGATGAATATTCACTTTTTGGATCCACAGAGGTTGAAGCAACAGTTTGTGGTGGTGTGCATAAAACAAGGTTTGATCTCTGTTTGTCATATTTAGCTTTTGAAAAGTTCCCAGTCTCTCTATGTGTGGTATCACCCCTAGCTCAGAAATGGAATTTGGTAGGATGATAGGAAAGAAATATTTATTTGGAAATCCAGGAGTGATCTCCAGGCCTCCAAGTGTTCCATGGACTGCAGGAGTGATGACTCAGTTTGTCCTGAGTTACAGAGTAATTGGAGAAATCCACATTCTTCTCTTTGATGTTACTGTGTGTAAACAATTTAACACTAATTGGCAACAAAAGATGCTCCGCTCACGAATAGGTCAGGATTTTTTCTCTTGCTGTTCATGGAACCAATCACAGGGCCCAATGTCGAGTTTGAGCTGGTCCATCAGCCAGGGGTCTTTTTCAGCTCCCTCGATGAATTCCTCTAAAGAAATCTGACCTAGAAAAATTACATGAGAAGTGCTTGATACTCAACAAAAAATATCACTCAAAGTTTGTATGCAAAGTGTGTGACCGAACACATTAGAATTGTCAGAATACGAACAAGTCACAAAGCGTACAAATGTTTAGTGCATACTGTTTAATGACATAGAGGAGACCTGAAACTTACTGTCATGGTTCTTGTCCACTAGTTCAAATATTCTGTCACAGATGTCATCAATATTCTCCATGACACTTGGATTATTGTGCTTTTTTATGTGGTAGATGATCTAAAAGTAAAGAATAAAAACTAATGTCAGTTCTGTAGGTCATAGACAGACAGACAGACAGACAGTTAGTTAGATAGATAGATAGATAGATAGATAGATAGATAGATAGATAGATAGATAGAGGATACTTACTCTGACAATGTGTTTCACTTCACGTCTGTCCAAACTGCCATTTCCATCTCGGTCATAAACTTTAAAAGACCATTTCAGTTTGTCCTCCAGTTTACCACGAAAAACAAGGTGTACTGCTGCCACATACTCCAGGAAGTCTATTTTACCATCCTGAGAGAAAAGTAGGAGGGGAATACAAACGTAAAATGTCAAACGTTTCACCTTCCAACCATGATCCAACATAAACTCTAGTCTTGATCATAGTGTATCTTTACTTTAAATAGTAAAACCATACATTGTTCTACTGTCTACTGTCTTCTATTTTTTTATTCTATTTCTCTTCATAGCTTAATATCCTAATTGTCAGAAGGCTGTTTTACAGTACCTTATTTGTATCAAATGACCTGAAAACATTCTCCATATATGCAGACTCTTCTTCAGTGGAGGTGCTGGTAATTCCAAAGATTTTCTTGAATTCGTGGAGGTGTAGATTGCCACTTGGGCATTCGCTTGCAAACTTACGATACAGTTCCTGAATATCCTGAAGAGTCACTTCCCTCTCTGTACCACTTTGGGACTGACCCATATTACATACCCAAAAACAAAAAGAAAAGGTAAAAGAAATAATAAAAGAAGCAATAATTAGCATAAAAACATTTCTATTGCTGCCAATATAGCTTCTGTTCGAAGTAGTCCACCTGCAGAAGCAATTTCTGTTTCAGAAAGCTGATGAAAAAATCCAACGGTCCACAAATCCTTTTTGAAAATGTATTTCTCCAATGTGTTTTTTACATTCACAAAATTCTGATGATTCACTTGTGAATACTTGTGAACACTTGTGAACACTGGTGACTGCCGACGGGGCATCTACGCAAAAGCTCCTTTGGTTCTTTGACAGATGGGAGGGTTGTGCCATGAAGCCAAGAGGATACCACCAAGCTCTCAGGAAGATTATGGACAGATGACGTCAACGTCCTCAGCGTGATCTTGGTAAAGCCTATTGATCCATGATGGTCTGTCTGAGCTCAGTTTACCCAACCCAACCTGCCTAGTGAAAGAAAAACAACAAAAAGGGCTCATTTTATTCTGTAATTGTCGAACCTATGTAAACAATGGAGGAGGGCACCTTAGTGGCTCAGCAGGTGAAGCGCAGGTTCGATTCCAACCTATGCCCTTTGCTGCATGTCCTCGCCTCTCTTTGCCCTGTCCTTCCTGTCTGTCTCTCTACTGTACCTATCATAATAAAGCATAAATGCCCCAAAAAGTAATATTTAACAACAAGAAAGTTGCATGACACACTTTTTTTCCCCTCACAGCATTTGCAAATAATGTAATTGGTGCGACAGAAAATCAATTGAAGAAAATACAGACTGTGGTTTGTAGAATTTTTTTTTAATGAATAACATACATTTCCTGAATACACAAAATATCACACCAGATAAAAGCTGTAACTTTTCACCTGGAGTTTATCAGATGTTACAACTATAAATCAATGAAAGGAAACATAACAAACTAACATATTTAAAATAACATTTGTCATGTCCTTACTAGCATGTTGTGCACAGCATAACATGTCAGCATAATAACAGCCATAACTTATGAAAGAATGACACAAATGCACAGCATATTACTATAATGCCATCAAGTGTTCTCAAATGATGTGGATAAGCGGTGTGATGGATCAATGGACCATAAATCCTTAAACTAATATATATATATATATATATATATATATAGAATAGTAA
>OMNV01012743.1:0-27645 GCA_900303265.1 Brotula barbata
ATAATCCTCTCATTGTTCTTATTCCTCTTTCAATAAAATACAAAATAATTGAACTTTGATCCTTTTTCAGATTTGACCTGATTGTTTTTTTTGAGTAAAATAAAATCAGTTGCCATTAAACAAAAGAAAAAACAATCCAGTATTTCATGAGATACTTTTCAGCAAAGCAAAGCCAAATCATGGACATTTTTGGTAATTCAGAAATCTTTGCCAGATGCAAAATTTTTATACAAGTACATGAAAGTACAGGAAAAAGAGGATGTATGCTCAACCTAAGTTAGCTTTGCTGTTTTCTGTTTTCTGTTCGTTGACACTCTGCTGCAGGTCACATGGTTGCTTTTCATGCTGACACCTTAAATTAAGTCCATGTATCCATCACATCACAAAGACATAGAAATGTCTTAATGAGGTCTTTGTTGAACGTTCGAGTTGCTAGTGAGTTCATTGTCTCGAGATCTTGACAGAAAACATGATCATATGATATTAGGCCTCATTTGTAGGTGTTTGTGTATTTCTTTCTCTTTCTTTCTCTCATTTTTGTGTAACAGATGCAGTATTTTAACCAAAAGTCGCCATTGGAAGACTACTGAGACACACTAAACAGATAGATAATGATCGTTTGTTAATCCTGCCATTAGCATTAGCATTATCCACCCCAGCCCACTGAAATAATGGCCCAGGGCAACACAACAAGTTAGCATGCTAATACTAACGAACAAAACAGGCATCAATACAACAACATTAGATATAATGTTATCAGTCACCATTTATGACAAAAAATCTGTAAAAAAAAAACAAAAAACAAAAAAAACTCAAGTAGAGATTGTATATATTTTCTATGCTTTCATGCTTGCTCCATTCATCTTCTTGGTTAAAAATTTCAATTTAAAAAGTCAAAGAGCTGAGATAGCCATTGTGTCGGGATCATACGTACGATGACTTGAAATGCTATCTATGTTGACAGCTCACTAGGTGTTAAAACAAAGCAAATATGTCAATTTAGGCAAAACAAGAAACAGATGGCAAACCTAACCAGGGTTCATTTGGAAGCAGGCCGGGACCAGGGTTAACTTCTTTGGTGCACACCTGTATGTGAGTGAGTGTCCATACCAACAACAGACCACGCTAAATGTTAGCTTGGGTTGAACCAAACAAGGCCTAAACATGTCTGTTCCCTTGAAAAAACCCCCCAAAAAACCCCAAGTTAGCATTAGCATTCATGCTAAAATGTCTGTAGTTAGCATGTCAAAGTACGTGTTAAATTAGCATGTTTAATGTTAAGACAGCTAATGTTAAACGTGTGACACTGCGATTGTTTGCTTGTTAGTGTGCTAACCTTGTTCAATAATTTTCCAGAAATGAGAGCCTTATTCTTGTTTATTAATCTAGTTATTTGTGTTTGTTTTAGAGATAACGACACTGTTCAATCTGTCAGATGAAGTCAGACAATCCTCATTTTCATTCCTCATCTCATTTTTACATTTTTAACAATTTATTTTTCATGAAATATGCTAAAATACCAGACCAACAAATATTAATAAATAGTCTTCAGACGTCTTGATTCACTGAAAGGCGCCTTGGTCTTCTGGGCTTTTTGGTTCAGTTATTTGTGATTCCTTTGAAATCCACAAAAGAACCTTAAAGCGATTACACACATATTAAATTTCACTTCTATCCCACCTGTGCTTACGTCTCTCCTTTCTCTTTGAGAATCAGGTTGTAATCGCCTCACAAAAACCAGGAAGCCGTTTCCACAGGATGAATACAGTTTGAGGAGGAGCAGGAGGAAGAATAATGCCATCTGTTTTCCAGTGTAATAAGAGGACCATTTAAAATCCTCTAAAACCCTTATAAGACCACCTGTATTATCAGGACTTTACCACCTCACCCCCTGATAATCTTTGTGAAAGTGTCCAGAGAGATAATTACCTTTATGCCTGCTGTGTACAGTGGGCTCATTCACATCAAAACACATTCTCTGCTCTCCTATTATAAAACACTGCAGGCTTTACAAAGCCAGATTGGCAGTTACCACTTCATGATCCTACATGTCTGTGTTGAAATAGTCACACAGGAAACGGATCACTCCCTTTACACAGAGTGAAGTGAGCTATAGTAGACGGTCAAGTGTCATATTCGCTTGGCTGGACAGGGATGTCAAATTGCTGATTGACAGGTAGGACAGACGACACAGAGTTCTGAGTTTGGGCTGGGTTTAGAAACCATTATCCAAGAAGGATTGAATTGGGGGTCACTGGACTTGGTTGAAGACTTCCAGAGGTTGAGAAGCCCCATGGATGGGAGGTGGAACATCTGCAGGTATCCTCAACCAAGTCCAGTTACCCACAATTCAACTCTTCTTGGGTAACCAAGATAACCATGACCCCGCTGACCTTCACAGGCATCTTTTGAAACCTTTGCATTTTCAATGTGTAAAAACACTCATTGTTCCATTTCTGCTACAGCACTGCTCTTCAAACTGAGTGCAAACTAGTCAATATTAGTGATCATCAATGTTAGATGTTTACTAGTTATTGAGCCCTAATTAAGTCTCACGTAAGCACATACATTTAATGAAATCCTCCATATTAGCAAGTATGAATAAGACGCACAGACATCAAACTTCAGTCAGTTTAACATTCAGTTTGACATGATGTTACTTGAGTTTCACAAGCACAGATTTAATGAGCTCCTCAGCCTCTAAACACAAGTACATTATAATCGTTTATAGCTGCAGGGTTCCTTTATAATATATGTGCACCCTGCTGTCTGTGCCCTGTGTCAGCTCTCAGAGTCCTCTTTCACATGGACCCCTCTGTGTATGAAGTGCATATGATCTCAGATATCCCACTAGAATGAACTACATTCAGTTAGTGTACAGTACGTTTACATTATTTCTCTTAAAGGGGTGACTCTCACCTTATCCACTCCACTTTACAAAGACAGTCGGGTCAACGCTCTCTCTAGAATAAAATAATAAAACCTGCTCATAATTTACAAATTTGCCCTTAAAAAAGACAAAAGATGCTTAAATTTTCAAACGTCTTCACAAGTTGCACATTTTGTCTATATTTGAAGTAAATCTTACAGATGAATATGAATGAAGACTTCAATTTTTAGATTAAATTTAACATTTAAATGATCGATGTGCATAACCAGCAGGTCAGCAGGCATCGGATGAATCCATGACAGTGAGGTGAGATACGTTTTCTTCTCTTTTCTTGGACCCGAGTGAGTGTCAACAAATAATTCAATGTTTTTAGCCCACAGAATGTTTGCTGATTAATTCATCTCTTAATAGGCAGCATAGAAGAAGGAGAATCAGAAGCTCACTAAGAATTCTGACCTCACAGGAAACAGAAATACGTTGGTGAGAGGGAAATTTGACAGCACGTCACCAATGGTCACCTCCCTCTAAAATCTGGGGTCAATCAGCTGCATCTCCAACAGCAAACGCTTTAATTGCAGATTATGTTGGGGTGAGGCTCCGTTGTCAGTAAGGGACAGTCCTAACTTTACTCTGTGGGGATGGGGGGGTCAAGGGTTGGCAAGAGCACGACCTCTTCCACACCCACAGAAGAGCCGGACGGAGTCCTTTAAACTGGATCTGTGAGGTTATATTGGGATCCCAAACATAGTCAGGATTACCGTGAGCACTGCAGACTACAGGCCTGTTGTGTGTAATCCTCTTAATCTAATGTTTGGGGTTAACTAATCTTTCAACCTATTTTTCCATGGTGACAAAATTTGGATAATCCACACTGCTCCACAGATGACATTCTGTCAGCATTTTTCCATCATTTTTTGTTACTTTATTCTCGTTTTCCTCCGCTTACACCTATTGAATAATCATTTTTCTTCCTCGACATGTCAACGTGTCATTACTGCAACAACGATCTGTCCTTGTAAGTATGACAAACACTGCATTTGATAACAACATGACATTTGCACTCAAACCTATGCTGAGGTCAGTCATACTCTTTGCTGATCTTCTCTCTTCTCTGAATGACTCCTCGTTACCACTCTGCAGTCTAATACTCGTGCATTTTAGGTCACATTCGCATCGAAACGTGGAAAAACAAAACGAGTGCCTGTACTGGCGTGGCCGTGTTGCCACACATGAAGAAATAAAAACCAGCAAATCCAGTCTGAAAGTGTATCAAATGTCAAAACATCATTGAATGATTTGCAGATCAGAGTTTTACAGCTCCGCAAACTGAACGAACCAACATCTCTGATTGGACGGGAAACGTAATCATTATGAGCGTTTTATAAAATCTGAGCGCTCACACATTTTTTATTCTTTTACACTCTTCATCGTCGTTAATGATGTCATAAAACAGCTGACAGTTGACAGAAATGGAAAGTGATGAGAAAACTGATCAACATGTAAACGTGCTGCTAATTACAGGTCTGTTTTCCAAAAGTACTGATACAGGGAACACTCAAAGTCAAGATTTTATTACCACAACGTTATAGTCCAATGTTTGTTCCTTTTCATTTTCAGCCTCTCCAAAACCTTTTTTTTTTAAAAGGAAAAACTAAATTGATCAGGCCCAGAGGCTTTTTCCTTCAGTCGGGGCTGGGTCGTATACTGGGGGGCCTGGGGGGCCTAAGGAGGCTAAGTGGAGGATTCTTTCAACTTAACCCCCCCACCTCCACACACTACCCACTCACTTACTCACACACACACACACACTCAGGGTGACTCAGGCCTGAGAGCAAACAGCATAATTATGGGGAGCGGTCAGGAATACCTCAGCAGCAGTCTGTCAGTCATTCAGGGTCTGACGGCTCGTTTTGGGTCTCGCTATTTGGGCTGGGGGATTAGGTGAAGGGGGTGGATGGGTAGGTATGTGTGTCTCTGTGGGGAGCGGCGTAGGTGTGTGTATGTGTGTGTAGGCCCATCATTTAATCTTATTACCTGTTACCCACTCTGATTTGGGTGGGTCAAAGTAGTGGGAGATCCTGGTACGGACGCCCCGGGGGGCATCGTGGTCATCTTAGAGATGTCCACGGATATTAGAACTTTTTATTATGCAGAGTATGCTACAGGAGTAAACTCTGGGGGGATAGGAGTAAACTCTCTCTCTGTCTTATTTCTCCCTGGGACTGACTGAGCCTGATGAACCCTCGGTGGGCCTAAGTGTTCTCCTTGCAGACCACCTTTGGCTGAATTCTGTTATTTCCTTCCGTGTGTATTCTTTTGCGCTGTTTCTGTCCATTTATTTTCCTTTGTTGAATTGTCCTGTGATGAACACCCACCCCATCCCCTGTGTTGGAGCAGTGACCCTGGATGAACTGCTACACAGGATAACATTACACAAAATATTGGCAGGTTCTTCTGCAGTGAGTCACAGAAAATAGATAAAAACTATAAAATAAAGAACAATAATGTTGTCTGGAGTTACACAGAGCAGCAACAACTGTGGCCACCGATAATTAACTTATACTTTACGCATACGTGGTACAGCAGGGGTCCACTGCAGCTGATTTCACACACAGACAAGAAGCATTGAGAGTGTGTACAGGGCAGGGAGTGATGGATGGAAGAAAATATTCAATGAAAAATCAGCCATGCCACTGCTGGCTGTTATTTCCTGTCCATCCTCCAGTTTCTCCTCCACTCTGAGGTATAGACGGGTCTGAAGTGCTCTGCAGGTTATTGAGGCCCATAGGTGGGTCAGACTGAGTCAGACTGGGTTTATGGTGGCAGTTCATCCTTCCTGCCACCTGTAAACTTAATCACAATGACTGCAAACCGCCTATTTATCACTGTCTTTAATGACGCTCATCTGCTGCCCAATTACCCAACAAATGTAATTATCTCTCTCTCTCTCTCTGTGTCTCACCAGAGGCGATGAGCTGAACAGTTTTCTCATTTCTGAGCATTCTATGGAAACCTCACACTTCCAAAAACATGAGTTGAACTTCCTTTCATGTCACAGACAGTTAAGGAGATAAAACGTCTTCTTTTTTTCATTCATGTACAAGACAACCGCCTCTCCCTACGGATGAGATCAGCTGTTTAAAGTTCATCTTTCAAAGATTCCATGATGACAAAACTAACTTCCATTGGCATGTGTGAGATATATATATTTTTTATCTTACTTGTTTATTTTACAAGTAATTGATTTTGATTTTTAAAGTTATACGAGAAAAAAGTAATGTTATACAAGAACTGAAGCATGCAGCTGTGCTGGATGTGCTCTAACTTATGTTACACGCTTAATATTTGGAGGAAAGTTACAACTAATAACTTCTCCATATATTGCTGATATTTTTTCATAACTTCTAGATCTGTAAGTTTAAATTTCTATTGATGGCGGTCTAATAACATGTACATTAAAATGGTATATGTTTACATCACTTACATTTTCTTTTTAATTCTAAATATCAATCAAACTGTAGCTTGCTTATTTCTTGTTTTATATATATATATACCACAATATAAAGGAAAAAACATTTTGATGTATTTTTTTTCATTTGTATGATGTTTTCAATTTACTGTGCAACGACTACAGCTTAAAATAATATATATATGAAATCATATTTAAAAATAGATTAAAAAGGGATAAATTGGGAAACTCAGATACTTGACTGATTTTTTTATGGCTAGAATCTTTTCATAAAGATTTTATGTTGAAACATCTGGTTTTAAAATCAGACTCTCGTCAGCACAGAGTCGAATGGCTGACCTGACACGACATTCACAGTGGCATCCAAAACGTGACAAACGCCACATTTTCCTCCGCTGTCCTGGCACAAACATCCTTTTTATCCTTAATTTAAGGGAATGTCACCGCTGCACAAATACAATTAAGTAAATTCACTCCACATGGCAGAAATCAGGGAAGAGCAGGGAGGAAGTTGAAGCTTGGAGACATCAAACGCTCAGCTGCATGTGTTGACATGTGCTGCTCTCCTCTCTCCCATGTAAAATGCTGCAAGCAAAACTGTCACTGATCAAAGCTCAGTCAGTCTTTACCAAACTCTCACCATCCACGCGGAAAATGTCAGAAATCAAATCTGACACAGGTCAGCAGAGACACTTCACAGCCAAACTCAGAGGAAAACACGAGGATCATCTGCAAACTGACAGCGGGAGGCTCACCTGAGGTCCAGTTGGGTGACTCTCTCTACGCCTTGCTCACACTGTGGGAACGTTGGCGGTCCGTGGACAGGTTGGTGATAAACGTCGTAGTCCCATAGCGCTTTGGTTTTCCATGAGAAAAAGTCAAAAGTTTGGGATTCACTCCTGCTCACCTTCACTTCAGCCCCTTCAAAAGGGTCTGAAGCAAAGCTCTGCTGAGGTCCTAACACACTCCCTCAGGAGTCCCATCTCCACCCACTTCTCACACTGTCCCTCCTCCTCACACACACACACACACACCTTCCATGTGCCCAGATTGCAGGCTGTGCTCCCCCTCCCCCTTTCTTGCCTGTGGGCTTGAGCCTTTGGGTCTTGGCCAGGAGTGTGTGTGTATGTGTGTGTGCGTTAGTGTGTGTGTGTGGTGTCTGTTGATACACGCATTTATTTGTGAACTTTTTGCTGCTCAAGGTATTTTATTTGCATAAACGTTTCATACATGACAATAAGTTTAAAATTAAGGCCACCCTCTACTGGTGTGCGCACATACCACTGCAGCAAAGGGCAAAGGTTCGATTCCGACCTGTGCCCTTTGCTGCATGTCATCCCCTCTCTCTGCTCTACTGTAACTGTTATAATAAAGCCAAAAAAATATTTAAAAAAGGATTTCTCTTATCGAGTGATTTTTCAAATCTTTTCAGGATCAAATAGGATTAGAAAAACAAAATAAACCCTCCAAATGTGTTCTGGTAGGAAAAAGTCTCGGATTAACTTGTGAAGTGAAATATTTTACAGTGCTGTTGGTAAATTGGTTTGAATGTCGTTTCCTCCTGCCTTCAAATCAGGGGTGAGACTGAACTTTATCCTACGATCATTACATTTTCACTTCTATAATAGCACACAGACATAAGCCGTACAACACACATCAAAGGATCAAACAGAGTTCTGCTTGGTTTGGCTTTGTGTGGAAAAGGACGGTAATAATTCAGGATCATGGTGGAAAAGAGAGAGTGAATATCTTTGAACGAAGGATGTATGACTGGATGGGCATCCAGTGACAGCCAACACATCACCAACAGCTGTTATCATTCAGTATTATACAGCACTTTAGGAACATCTACACATACAAACATTATTTTAGGGAGAGAGAGAGAGAGAGAGAGAGAGAGAATGAGGCTAGTGGGCGTACCTTTGCCTGTATGTACATACATCGACAGCCGAGGTAACCATGCAAGGCCCATTTGCTTGTCTGGAGCAATTTGGGGTCAGGGTCTTGCTCAGGGACCTTTGACATGGAGGAACCAGGGATCAAACTAGCGACCCTTCGATCACTAGGCGACCACCGTACCACCTAAGCTAAGTCGCCCGAATGATAACACTAATTGTTTATCCTTCTGTACTTTATATTCAGTCTTTATATGGATCCGTATAAATAACTGTTGTTATAATGCAAAGTCAATGTTTAGCACCACCATAAATATAACCTGAAGATGAGCATACATTATTTTTTACAGACATTTTTTTTCATTATGATGTAAAGATAAAAGTAAAATAAAAATGTTGAAACACAAGATTCTTAGTGATGCTCGTGAATCAGAAAATACTCACAATTTAAAATGTACTTTATCTTTTCTTTTTTTCAGCTTTGTGTTTGGGTCTTGAGTGAGTCCTGGACCCTTGGATCTGATAAACCACAGCATCGTTTGCTACATGGGGGATACAGGATGCAGTCTATTAGTATGTTTGTGGACGGTGAAAGTAAAACCACGCCTACTGGAGGACACGAAGAGGACATACAAACCAAAGGATTCAAACCCAAGACCTCCTTCGTGGCATTTTAAAGAGTTCTGTTGCAGCTTTGACTAACTCCCATGGACTGTGGAAGATAACATGACAGACAGCAGAAAGGTGTTTTGATACAAAAAAACAGGTGTTCCTCAGGTCCAATCCATAACAGAATGATTGCTGGGTAATATTTCAGCTTCGGCACTCCTTTGTAGCATTAATGACAAGACTGGTAAAGCGTGTTTATGAATGAGGGAACATGGAGGTAATTTACACAATTTCCCATTAATGACACATTAAATCAGGTGTTGTATTCCTCCCAGTGTGAAAAGTGACAATACACACGCTGAGGTATACACACACACACACACACAGCAGCAGGACATGCAACGTTATCCCTCTGCCTACAGAGGAAGCAACAGGAGGGTGCTGAAAGGCATCATGGGAAATGCGGGAAATCTCTGACTGAAGCGAGTGAGAGGTTGAAACGCGGGACTGTCCCTTTAAATGTGGAACCACGGGAGAGAGGAACCTTCCCAGAGGCTCCATGACACGAGGAGAGAGAGAGAGAGGGAACATGGGGGTGAGAGGAGAGGGGTGAGGGGATTAAGGGAAGGGAAGGATGGAAGGATGATGGAGGGACTGAAAAAACGGACCAAAGGATGGATAGAAGAAAGAGGAGAAATATGTAAAGACAACTTGGGAAACGACGATGAGGAGAATGAAGGAGGTTTGGAGTAAAGGCATGGGACAAGAGAGAGAGAGAGAGGAATAAAAAAGGGACAAGAAATTATAAACGGAGGAGCTGGATGGAACAGGAAACGGAAAGATAGAGAAAGTGAGAAGGGTAAACGAGTACAATTGTGAGATGAAAAGGAGGCAAATGGAGGGGGGAGGGGCAAAGGACAGGATGGAGCTCTAGAAATAAACACCAACAGAAGGTGGGCAAGGAGCCACCGGCAGCAGGTGAACCTGTACACGGAGAAAGACAGCCCAGAGGAAATGAAGCTAAAATCCAGCTTATGTAACTCAGCGCCACCACCGCATGCTGACACGGCCATATTGGTCAACATTTCTACTTACCCAGGACTCCAAGGCACTGACTGGACTGTGACATTCACCACGCGGGGGGAGGGGGAAGTACTTTGTTGTTGTACTCAAAGCTCACGTCTACATTATTTATTCATTATTTATTCACCTCGTCATGTTTATTGAATTTGCTTGTGAATCCTTAAAAACAATGATAGACAACAAGTTGTTCCATAATGATGAAATTTACCATCAGATGAATCCATATAGGTGAAACTAATGAAATTACTGTGTGAATTCATGTTTAATAACTTGTGCAAACACGCTTCACATGTGTAGTTTGATTTTACACTGAAAAGAGAAAGTTGGATATTTTTGCTGAATACATTTAGCATTTATGGGATTTTTATGGAAAATATCAAATTCATGAGTGCATATTGTACAAAAAGAAACCAAGTTACACAGAACATGGACATAAGATGAATATTTTAAAGAGACCAAAGCTTAAAAGACAGTGGAATATTAGTGAAACATTGAAACTCTACTTTTTCTATTTTGTTTAAATATGTTCATACACTTATATGTATATATTTTGTCCACTTATTTTATTCATAGTTTGTCTGTTTATGATATTTTTATCATTAGTTTGTCATATTCACCTGTTTTTAAGAAGCAGTCAGTGTGTGGTGTCATTTGTGTTTTTCTGCTCTTTTAAAGCCAAACTGAGTGAAATTGACATTATTTGCAGTAAATGATGCCCGAATAAACAGACACATTTTGTATAATATAAATATGTTTTCATGTATCTTAACAACATTCTATTCACTATTCAAGCTGATTCTTCACATTAATCATGTTTCTTTTCTAACAAGGAGAAACCCAGAGACTCTGTTTCCAAATCAGACAGATTCCCAGACTGAATTGTACATAATGAACTCAGGGGAGGAGAATTGCACCGATGGTGCCAAAGAACAATCCAATAACCGCCACAGCAAGAGAGAAAGCTGACAAAAACACGGCAGACAGACAGCTGTAACAGTGACAGTTAACAACTTGATTTTGTCTTCAGGTGTGAGTGTTGAGGCAGTCACTTTGGGATGGAAACATTAAAATGTTCCATTAAGCTGGAAGACGTCGCCTCGCAGACGCTCTGCAGCCCGAGGCGAAGGCAGAGCAGGTCCAGACACGCAGCTAAAACAAGTTTGATAATGGGATGTCACAATGTGCTGGGACGACCAGAGACAGGGAGCGTCTTTGTCTCCCTCCTGGCCTCCTCTGTGCTCCCACAGCGGCAGGAACAGGAACCAAAACCGAGCCGTCCAGGCGTGTTCCTCCATGTTTCATATGGGCACCAAACACCACGATGTGTGCAGGAAAGTACCTGGTGGTGTTTTTGTGTGATTTACTCTTATTGCTCAGCGTAAAAATGTATAATGACACATTATTATTGTTATTATTGTTGTTATTGTGGTGCAGGATTTTAGGTGCCAGGAACAGGTGAGAGGGACACACACACACAAAAACAATGTATTCCTCAACAGCTCAAAGATGCCAGCTCAGGCTTTAACCATGTCCACACTCAGGGGAGAGAGCTACCCATAATGCACTCTGCTGTCTGTCCAGTTAGATGGACAGCGAAAGGGAAACTGTCACCACATGCTGACAAACAGCCAACAGGTTAGAACGGACCCAGACCTCAGCTGACCTCCTGTCCTAAATGGGCGTCTGTTAACAGATTCACATCTTAGCTGTTGTCATGACAATGACAAGAAAGAATTTAGGGTCAGGAGGAGGACAAGGGCCACGGCAGACGGCAAGGAAATAAATGTTATAGAAGGATATCACATGGAAGGAAGGAAAAGGAAAGGAAGAGCAGGAGGAGGAAGGATAGGAAGGATGAAGAAAGAAAGGATGGAAACATGAGCCGAGGGATGGAAGGGAAGAGAGAGGGAGGAAAGAAAGAAGAATCAGGAAATAAGTTCTATCTTTAGACTTTTATTTGAAACGAGCTGTTCAACAATCAGAGCATTTACAGAGTCGGTCATTTACTTTATGGTCTGCAGAACTTTAAATATCAAGAATTCTCAACTAACAGCTCGTTAAAGTTGTTAGTTGAAGGACCGTTAAAAGTCCAGCCTCAGGGCGCCGCAGTGTCTCATCGGTAAAGACACATACCACAGGATGGAGCAGCACAGGTTTCATCCCCACCTGTGCCCTTTGCTGCATGTCATCACCTCTCTCTGCCCTGTCCTTCACGTCCCTCTCTCTACTGTAACATCATAATAATGTCATAACGCCAAAAAATGTATGAATCCATCCATCCATCTGTCAGTCCATCCATCCATCCATCCATCCATCCATCCACCCCTCTATCCATCAGGTAAAGGAAAAGAAGATCACTGTAAAGGTTGAGAACCGTTCCTGAAGGTTTGAATGTAAACTGAGGAGCAGCAGAGAGGCGTTGGATGGATGTAAATCATCCTCCTCCTCTAACATCTGGTGGAATGTGTTGAACGTCAGTGTGATGATAAATGTCTCCCTAACATGGAAAAAACATGGAACCATTATTTCCTGACCGAGTTTCTGTGAGCACAGATCAGCTCTGGTTGAATCTCTTATCTTAATAAGTCATTTTAGTCTTTACCATGTTGAAACAGAACTACAGGTGAACTCTAAAGTACACAAATGAAACACAGACACTCAAACTCTGTGAGTTAACCCTCCATCGCTGCAGAATCTGACTGCAGTCAGGCTGAATTTGTACTGAAAACTTTTGAGCGTTCGCCCAAACTAGTTTTTTACGCAGCCATAAACATTCACCACTGAACCGTGAAAGACATTTATACAGTTTTATGGTTTGTGATGTAAACAGCAGTGATTAAAGCCTTAATTGTATCACTTTTGAACAACTTTTACTGTAAATCACAGACTTCAACCTGCTTTGTGTCAGAGAGGAGCATCTCTTTAGAGCAGAGAGAAGGAAATTCCAAAGAGTCTTAATGTCATAAGATAATGTTTGCTGCCTGTGAGATGTTATCAGAGCTGCAGGCTGTAAATCAAAGCGCCACTTATCAGGGGCTTTGACCCATAAGATCAAGGTCACACAAGTGAGAGAGCGCTCTTCACTGGAACATTCAACTACAGTTTTTTACCGCTGGTGGGATGATAAATTGATTTGTCAAACCCGGTGTAATCAGCATAATTAGATTGAAACTGTACGGCGTTTGGAGAACTTTTACGAGAGTTCAGGCTTGTTTTGGCAGGTACGAACACTAACTCACACATTCGGTTAGCAACGCACAACTGATCGGCTAAAGAAGGTTTGAGAGGTGTCAAAAGGAAATATGTGCTAACTGCTACATGTAGGAACAAGTGAAACATAAGCACATTTAACATTTACAGTCAGAGAATGAGAACTACTGCAGCATGACATCAGTTCCTGACAGCCCACCGGTGAGGTTTCATAGTGGATGAAGATCACAGGCAGCAAGTGCTTTCACAAAGATGGACCAATCCCACACACAGCGCTGTCACACACACACTCCAAGGGTTAAACTCATACTCTGGATGAAACTACAAAATGCTGTGGTTTTTAGGTCATTTACATTTGAGCCTGTGGCTGACATTGTTTTTTTGTAACTCATCAGGTCTGTAGACCTTTAAATGGATCCTTCTTGAACCCTTAGGATAAAATGCACTTTTTACACCTACTATGAATTTACATTCAGATTACTCATACAGAAAGTTATAAAAAATGATTTAGTGTGTTAAAATTGATGTTTGGAACTTAATCAACTGTGGAAATCCATCTGCAAAACTATGAAATCGATTTCTTTGTATGACATCACATTTTCCAAACATTGTCCCGACTGTGGCTGAAAAACTAGTGAAGGTCTGATCATTGTTGTGTCCCAGCATCCTCATTTGTATGATAAAAAGAGGGATTTTTGTGTGATAAGACAAAACAAAAAGACGTCGGCTACATTTACATGCACGCAAATTATACGATACATTCATAATGCTATTAAGACCACAAATAAACACCTCTGACGACGATAATACTATTATAATACTATGACGATAATACTATGAATATGTGGTGAACTCTGATTGTAATCACACAAATAAACACGTTTTCAAACACTTGTCGTTGAGTTTATTGAAATGTGTCTGGCTCTCCATTATGTGGAGATAAAGGTAAATATTTTAATTGATGAAATCTCAATACTCATCTGAAGGCAGAGAACAGCTATGTGGGAGGGAGGGGTCTCTTCCAGTTGGAAGAGACCCCTTACATAGCATAACATAATAGCATAGCCTAACACTACACAATACAGCACAACAAAACAAAACACAACAACATAGCATAGAATAACATGACACAACACAACACAACACAACACAACACAACACTAGCCAAAGCAGTTGTATTGAGAAAGTTACTGCCCTGCACACTGAGCCTCTGTAACATACGGTACCTTCATTTCACACAGATTCTGTTGCTCAGTATGGACTCCACCATCTTTGTCCATTTACTTTTTAAATTCAACTTGAGATTGTAGCTCACTTCAGACTCCCCAGTAAATTTATCTGTGTTCCCTGGATCTGTTGGTTTCAGAGAGAGAATATTGACAATTCAATGGAGTTTGGTAACTCGTTCCACCACCGAGGATCCACAGAGGAGAAGAGTCTGGCTCGTGATTTTGGGCCTTGGTGTGCTCGCAGCACCATGTGTCGCTCCTTGGCAGAGCGAAGTGGGCGGGACGGAGCACAAACCTGAAAGAGGGAATTCAGGTAGGTGGAAGCAGTTTTGGTTGCTGCTTTGTAGGCGAGCATCAGGAACTTGAGCACAGTCGATTGAAAGGACACTCCTCTTTTTAATGCTGTTCAGGTGAAATCATGTTCTGCATTATAATGTCCTAATACATATATAGATGGATGGATGGATGGACAGATGGACAAATGATGGATACTTTATTAATCCCAAAGAAAATTTCAGGCATTTCATTTTAATCTTCTTTGTTCCATCCAACCTTCATCCTCCTGTCTGAGATTGTCTCTCTGTGCTCCTGTAACCCCACATTGTTGAAGAGTGATAGATAGTGAAAGGTAGTGATTGAGTGATAGCCTCAGGATTTGCTGCCTCTTTTTATAGTGACTGACAGTTCAAAGGTGTCAACAGTGGTGTGAGTACATCTCAGATCCCAGCAATCACCTTGACAGGTGTCAGGGAAACAAAGCTCACCAATCACCATCAAAATGACCTGCAGACTCTTGTAAAAATAAATTAAAAAGACACGAGAGGGACGAGGTTCGGTGGCAAACCGTGATCCTGTTTGAGCTGATTTCTTTTTATATTGAATCAGGAGAACAACAAGAGGAAATGCATCACAACGCATTTTAGCATGACCTTGCAGTTGTTGAATGCACATCCAGAATGTTCTGCTGATTTGATTTGGGTGCCCACATTTTGGGAAAATTGAACTCTTGTTATATATGTAGAGGTTGTGTATGTAGAAGCTTGGTGAAAAGAACAATCCATAACAACCAAACTTTAGCAGTCAGCAGTCAGCTAGCAGTCACTCTGTCAGTTCTGGTTTTATTTGAGGTTAACGTGTTTCCACATGCACACAGGGAGCTCACCATGGCAACGTGTTTATACATGTGCAATGAAGTATCTCCCACTGATGTCGCCCTGAAGCCAAAAATAGTCAAAGGCTAACTTTAGTTAGCTTAGATTAGTTATCACGCTGACCTAAGCTATCACTAGTTATGAAGTCTCATTAGCTCGCAGAAAAAAAACACAAAGCTAAAACAATTTTGTGTATATTTTATGCAATCACAAAACTGTTCTGTTGCTAAAACTCTGCTTGGTTAGCAAAATGTATATTTCACGACTGTTTGGAAGTCACTTAGCCAATCCAGAATTTCATGCACCAAACCAGCTAACTTTCACTTTGGGTTAGCAGATTAATAAGTAGATAAATTAATTTATTTGTGTTTGCAGCATTACATTTCATTGATGTGTTTTTATCTATCAGTCCTTGTCCTAATATTAAGGGCTTTGAAAATTACACCAATACAGAGAACAACCAATGTTTCAACACCTGGAGACAGAAATATGATAAAAAATATATAAATGTATCAAATGGTGCTTTCAAAGAACAAACTGCAAATTCTGTGTTTTTACAGACAATGACATCTAACTTAAATGTGGAAGGGCATCATATGGAACCTTTTTTGCAAATTTCACTGCTTTGGGACAATAAAGGATTATCTTATCTTAACACCCTGGCCGGGCTTGAAAAATGATTAACCCTCCAAACTCTGCCATCATCAGGTCACAAAAATCTTGTTAAACTGAGCTAATACCATCATTTAGAATCAAACACAACTGAACGCCTTGAATTGAAAGCCTTAGCTTTTAGAAGCAAACCAATGGTTATGCTAGTGATTATGATTTTGATCTGTCTGCTATTTCAAGTTCCTGTCACGTCCAGACATCCATCCAATCTGAGTATGAAGAAGGGATCAACAGGATGGGACAACACGGTAAGGTTGTAGGTCTGACTGTGTCATCTTGTCTTTATGTATGTGTTAGGTAGCCATGATAGTTAGCCACTAAGCTAAGCTAATGCTGTTGTCTGCAGCCTGAATGAGTCAAGGTAGCTCTGTGAGCTAACGTGATGAAGTCAGGCTTGTTACTTACCTGAATGCAATATTTGTAATTTGGTGTATTTGTGTCAAATAAATATGTAAAATGACAAAATTTTGTCATTTTACATATGTGCAGTCTGAACAAGAAAAATTACATTTTTATTTGTCTGTTCTTTTGTATTCTATATAGATAAAGGAGGACAACGAGTTACTAATAAATTATACATGGGAAATGGAAGAAAAAGGCCCTGAATTTATTCATGTTATTATAATCAAAAAATCTGCAAAAGTACAATAAGCACCATTTGAAATAGTTTTGTTTTTTCAGCTTTTTCAATACAGTCTTAGGATGTCATTCTTGCTGACACCAAGTTTTGCTAACAGTGCTCACATTGTTGTGGAGGTGGTAAACCTGTGGTTCCTGAAATATAAAAGTGGTCCTAATCTGTTGAAATTATTCAATATGACATTTTTGATCTGGGTGTAATTGATGGGATGATATATGTTAATGCCTTAAACACACATAAGCCAGCAGGACTCAAAGACTCACGAGGCCCACACGAAAGCTGCAGACTGGTTCCATGGCAGACGTCCTAAAACAACAAAGAGCAATCTCCAGGTTCATTTGGTGACTTTTAAACTGTAACAAGCTGATAAAGTAAATAATGTTTCATCAGACAGGCATAACGAGCTTTAGAAACATGACTAAAATGTAACTAATCACCTCGATGCTGCAGTATATACAGTGAAAGTGTAATATCAGACAAATAGTACTATGGTGAGACAATGGTTTATTGCACCGTGTTAAATAAGTTTCATAATAAACATTCACCCACGGTGTATAAATAATAAATAATAACACATTCACCCACGGTGTATGAATAATAAATAATAACACATCCATCCACAGTGAGTAAATAATAACAAATAATAACACTTTCATCCACAGTGAGTAAATAATAACAAATAATAACACTTTCATCCACAGTAAGTAAATAATAACAAATAATAACACATTCATCCACAGTGAGTAAATAATAACAAATAATAACACTTTCATCCACAGTGAGTAAATAATAACAAATAATAACACATTCATCCACAGTGAGTAAATAATAACAAATAATAACACTTTCATCCACAGTGAGTAAATAATAACAAATAATAACACATCCATCCACAGTGAGTAAATAATAACAAATAATAACACTTTCATCCATAGTAAGTAAATAACAAATGATAACACATTCATCCACAGTGAGTAAATAATAATAAATAATAACACATCCATCCACAGTGAGTAAATAATAACAAATAATAACACTTTCATCCACAGTGAGTAAATAATAACAAATAATAACACATTCATCCACAGTGAGTAAATAATAATAAATAATAACACATTCATCCACAGTGAGTAAATAATAACAAATAATAGCAATTTCATCCATAGTAAGTAAATAACAAATAATAACACATCCATCCACAGTGAGTAAATATAACAAATAATAACACATTGATCCACAGTCAGTAAACAATAACAAATAATAACACATTCATCCACAGTGAGTAAATAATAACAAATGATAACACATTGATCCACAGTGTATAAATAATAAATAATAACACATCCATCCACAGTGAGTAAATAATAACAAATAATAACACATTCATCCATAGTAAGTAAATAATAACAAATCGTAACACATTCATAACAGTATGTAAATTTGTCAACAATAGAAAGCCTTTTTTAAAAGTAAGGACAAGATAAAAGGTTTTTGTGTTCTATGGGACCTGTCGCTGAGTACAGGCAGCAGTTTTGACACTGATGAGCTGTTTTAATCTTTTATTAATCCTTTCCTACTCTCTTGTCATAGTTCCAAAACTTCAAATTATATCTATGTCACAAATGAAGCATTCTTCTTCAGTTGTATTGGGGGGGGGAACTAAACCAGGAAAGCAGTTTCCCTTGGCATGAACAAATCCCGTGCACCATAAAACATGTCAGAGCTGGTCAGGACGAACAAAGCATTAATCCCTCTCCAAAAAGTTCTTCAATATAAGTTGCTGAGAGATTTGTTAGAACTTGGCACTCAGGATGAGACATTTCTTAGTCAACATTTCAATGATCTGCTGATGTGTGTTGACTGGAGCTGTGCTAGCCTGAAGCTTCCAGAGGTGACCTTTAGACTCAATTATTAATCTCAGCCCCATTTCATAATTATTTCTATTCAGCCCTGGAGGACGAGCTCAAACTCTTTAATGTAGTACAACTGAGTCAATGTGAAGGAGAATGGAGATCATTTTCACTCGAAGTGTGGGTGGGGATGGTGGTGGAGGGGGGAGGGAGGAACTAGAACGTGTTAGATCAGATTAAAAGCTTTCACGTAAATAAACTGACTGTTCAAACTCAGACTGTGTGACTGAGACAGACAGTTTAAAACATTTCCTGATTCCATAAGAATGGCTTCATTTATCCATAAGTGTGTGTTTTGTGAACAGATTACTGAAAACACAAATGAGCAAATACCAGTGTAATCTCTCTTTAAGGCCAAATGCTGACACTGCACCTTTTTCTAAGGTAGAACGTGATCGTGTGATGCTGCCTTATGGTTTTCCCTCCAGTGTTCAGATGATGTTTTTGTTTTTTATTGTTGACAACTACACACGCAGCGGTGCACTGATCACATCCTCAAATTAAACCTTAAATCTTAATCTTATTCTCATTTTTCATACAACTCTCACATTTTAACATAAATGCAGTACAGATTTCACCACCTGCTCACAATACTCTTAGTCCACATCCTCTGTATAAAAACTAAGGTACAAAGCTTTTGATTGGCTAATCACTAAGAAATCACACAGAAACGGACTCAGCTGGTTGGTCACTGATATCAAAGGAAGCCAAGGGAGGAGAGGCGTCCTGTGGCCTGCACGAACTTTTGAAAGTTCATTTATTATATTATGAAACGATAAATGAATGTTAAATCATGAGTTTTCTGTGTAAATACTAAAGGATCTTCAGCGTAGCCTCATGCACAAATCCATGAAGGGTTGAATGGAGGTCAGCTGGACTTGGTAGAAGATACTTGAAGATGTTTTGGGCCTTCTTTAGTTCTTACTGACCGGTGGGGAGTCCCAGGTGTTTAACCTCCGTGGGGCCTTCGTCTGGGTCATCGACACTACTTGGCTCGTTGACCTCATGACCTGGGTGACTGAGAACCTTCACAGACATCTCATCCAGGGTCAGTAAGAATCTGTTCGTGCCCTGAAATCCTAAAATTCTGTCAGCTACGATGCTTTTCAGGCAGAAAATAAGAGGAAGAAAGGAAATGTATGGTAAGGGTTAGAGAAAAGGAGAAAGAATAGAACAACAGACAGGTAGAGAAAGACAGAAAAATGAGGTGAAGATCAAGGGGTGGTGGTGCTAAATAAAACAAACAGCTCTCATAACTTAACAGGTTTGAACAAACCTGCGACGGCTGAAAATGCCGTGTTGTGAAAATACTTACAGTCGATATTGTCTCTAAGCTCCGCGGATCAGAACAAACTTGTTGGCACCTAATCTGTTCTCCACCCAGCATCAACAATGAACAATGAAAGTCATTTTACTGAGGAAAAACTCATCATCCATCTTTGGAAATGGCTGTAATTATAGAAGGCTTGATGTAAGACAGATGTGCTGCTGCTGCTGCTGAAAATGTACAGCAGAAATACAAAGGTTAGTCCTCCTATCACCCTGAGTTTCAGTTTCAACATTTATACAGAGTTTACCTGACTTTAATACTTTAGACTTTAGTATTTGGGCTTTTTGGTACTGTGATTTTAATCAGTTGCTAATACTACTTGACTTTAGTATTGTGGTAATCCTACTGTTATTATTATTATTATTATTATTATATACTGTACAATAACAATAATAACTTTATTTGTATAGCACCTTTCATACAGGAAATGCAACTTAAAGTGCTTTACAGCAAAGAAATGACAAACATTATGAGCTTCACATAAAACAGAATAAAAACAGAATATAATGGACATAAAAACCTGTTAAAAGCATTGATATTAAAATTTTAATATGCATAAGATAACGTTAAAATAAAATAGAAAAAAAATGAAATAAAATGAGGTTAAAAGACAAAAAATGTGCAGGATAGGGGAGCATAAGTGCAAAAGCTTGAAGGTGCAGCGGTGCCACAGAAAGGCTGAGATACAGAGATACGTTTTAAGTTTACTTTTAAAGATGTTCAGCGAGCTAGCTCCCCTGATATCTGTGGTAATGTGTTCCATAGTTTTGGAGCGTAATTGACAAAGGCTGCGTCCCCAGATTTGATGATGATGATGATCTTGAAGGTAGATATCTTACAAGGGAGATAGCGATGTCGCTCTTCCAGTCAATTCTAAATGTTACTGGAAGCCAGTGTAGAGCAGCTACAACTGGACTAATGTGCTCCCTCCTCTTGATTCTGGTTAATATATCTGAAGGATCATCAGTGAGGTATCCTAGGGGTCCCTCAGCATCAGGCCCCGGTCCATGTGACCCAGCCGTGGCCGATCAGGCCCTGACTTGCATTCCAAGGCAAAGCGAGCCAAGTTTATTTATACAGAACCATTCAGACACAAAGGCCATTCAAAGTGCTTCACAGAGACATAAAGGCTGAGAAATGACGGATAACAAATCAAAGAATTTAAGAGACAAAAGGGGAGCATCACAGGGAGAAACTACAAAAATGGAATAAAAGTACTTAAATGAAATACAATAGAAAAAAGGTTACAGAGCAGGAATAAAAAGGCCACGATTTAGAAAAAAACAAAAAAAATGCTGCTGCAATCAAGAGCGTTTTAAGCTTTGATTTAACTGTGCTGAAAGTCAGAGAAGACCTCAGATCTTCTGAAGAGGTTTTTTTTGGTATGTAGAAATTAAAAACTGCTTCACTTTCCTTATTCTTCACCCTGCAGGGAATAAATAAACCTGTAAACAGTAGGCTGATGTAACTCATTGTCTATGTGGCTCCTTACATTTACATAATAACCTACTGTTACACAAAGATTAATGACTTGATTCCTAGATTTTAATAGTGTGGATTCAAGAAGAGCACGATGAGCTTTTAGTTTCTCTACTTTTGGGCCAAAACCATTTATTCACTGGAGGATACTGTTGTGTAAATTTGAACATGGTGGAGCTAGTAGATCAGAACAGAACAGAACAGGTCCAAGAATGGACCCTTGTGGGACGCCACATCTGATTTGTGTTAGCTCAAATTCATAGGTTCTAATTGAAACAAATAATCCCTGAATATGATGTAAATATGATGCAAACCAGCGCAGATGAAAAGACCCCCTTGGTTCTCCAGTCTGTCCAGCAGAATCCCATGGGGGACCACGTCAAACCCATCACTGAAATCCACTTATATTAAAACTGAAGCGTTGGCTTCATCGCTGCCTTAACAATGGTCATTTAAACTTTAACAAGGACAGTCTCTTAACTCTCTTAACTCTCTTAAATCTTTTAACTCTCTTAACTGCTTTCTTAGTGATGGAGGGAACAGCAGAATCTGAACTTAAAATTTTTTAAATTTTGTTATTCATTACAGTCATTACATCATCAAACTATGTGTACCATAAACCCCATTAGGACAGGAAATTAATTACATGGGTACATAAAGGACTCACTTCATTTGTATGTGCTAGTTAAAGTTTTTTTTTGCCATCTGAAATAACAATATTTTTGGGATGATTCGAGGACAAATGACTCCCAGTTTTTCTATGATCTCACCAGTCCCCTAATAATCTTAATATCTCTGAGTTTTCAATAAAAATCTGTCCCAAAACTATAAATAATAACCCCATAGCAGTAATCTGACAGTGGTTTAAGGAGGAGCTCTGGGACCCTGTATGTGTTTCAGGGTATCTGTCCAGGTCTCTCTAAGTAGACTTCTGTATTTAGCTGTTTAGTATTTTAGGTGTGTGTGTGTTGCTGTTTGGGCTCGATGGCTTGCTGTCTGTGTGTGACGTATGTGGGGGGTGGGCCTAAGGGCTGACTTCTCTCTAATTTCACCTGGGGCGCAACATAAGCCGGAACCAGCACTGATAGATGTAATAGACGTGGTTGTAAAGATGTGGTTGACTTCCTCCAGGCCAGACAATCACAGGACCGCACAGTTCACCTCAAGGCTGATCCAGATCTGGCCCTGAAGTTCTAACAAGAGTTCACGGAAAGGAGCTTTCATGTCTGGGCAGACGTGAGAGAGTGAGGGTCTGCTGAGATACTTAGAAACATCAAGATCGTAACCACAGATCACAGGGGGAGTCTGTCCACTTTCTACAACATAATGATCCTACTGGGAACCTAAAATAAAGAATATAATAAAAAGATGAATGGAAAATGGAGATAAATGTGTGTGTGGGGGTGGGGGGGTGGCAGGAGGGTCGGTCACGCTTCATCAATATTACGTCACTCCTAAATCCCCTAATCATCCTCTGACCAGCTGATGCCTGGTTAGCGCTCGGTGGCGTGCTGTGTGTGTGTGTGTCTGTGTGTGTGTGCATGTGTATGTTGAGTGAAAAAAGAGAGAGAAGCAGTGGAGATGTGATGAGGAAATGATAGAGACATTAAGATGGTCTGTCAAATGATGGTTTATGTCTGAAATGAGATAACAATATTAACAGTAATAACAGTAATAAAGACATTTTCAACCTTCACATATTAAACATGATATTACAGAGTTTGAAGTAATTCAAGTGGTTTATTAAAGTGAACGTTACCTTCATCGCTGTACTGACAAATCATCAGAGTATAACATGCCTGTAAATGTAGTGGCGAATGTCCAAATGAAGATAATGATGACAACGTTAACCTTAGACTACAAGGTCATCAAGGTCATCTTACCCACATTCTGTTCTTTATTGTTCTCATTTCTTTTTATGGATATGATAATAATTGTGAATATGTTTTCGTTTCGGAGCAGCTGAAGTGTTTGTATATGTAAGTGTTATTATGTAGGATATGTGTGTGTATTGTGTGTCTAAATTTTCAGGAACCATAATGAGCCGTATAAGTATATAGAGGGCAGTACTTACAGTACTTAGTAATCCTACTCCTCTACATTGCTTATTTTTAAATACTGCCAGGCCCAAAATGTCAAATTCATTACTGATGACAACTGCAGGACGCAGCGATAATCACATGTCATTAGTGTGTAATTTAAAAAACATCTAACTGGAAATAAGCTGGCAATTAAGGATTTTAGTGCAGCCTCTATGGAGGTGTGTGTTTCTGAGTGTGTGTGTGTGTGTGTGTGTGAGAGAGAGACAGAGAGAGAGATGTAGATGTTGGTATGCTCATATATCATAGGGGCAGATGGTACTAAAGCAGGAGGTACAAGACCTCCTAGAACTCCTGTAAGTTAATGTGTGTGTGTGTGTGTGTGTCTGTGTTTGTGTGTGTCTGTATGTGTGCGTGTGTGTGTGTGTGTGCATCCATGTGTGCATACGTATGTGCACAGCAGGTCCCAGGAAGCAGAAGCAAATTCCCAGCAGATCTGCCGCTTGAGAGACAGTTATGTTGTAGGAACAGCTCCCTCTCTCCTCTCTCTCCCTCTCTCTCTCTCCTGTCTTACTTAAATTACAGTATTTGTCGTTACCCTTTGATAACATCAGTGCCCTCTACAGCCTCGATCTGTGGGTTCAAAGCTCACGCTCGTGGTGTAAAAACAGTGTACCTTTCCTCCACACTTCATTGCTCCCCAGTCTCTCTCCCACTCCATCTTTACAACTGTTTTTGTTTTTCCCTCTTTCCACTTTGGCTGCCCTGCTGGTCCTGCTGGTTTCTGAATGCCTCCATTAATTTTGATCATAAATATTTGTGTGATACATCGCTGCTGTCGATACCCTCACGGCCTGCGAAGAGCATACACACACACACGCACACACAACTCGCTGTGTGTGTTTTCACTGACGGAGGATGGACACAACTGAAACAAAGGAGAGAAACCTGTCCATCAATCATTAGGGTGCAGTTTGTGCTTTGTGACGTTAAGCATGTGTAACTGCTTTTTTTCTTCTTTCTTTTATTGTGATCACAGACACCGGAGACGTATTGATGAGATAAAATCCAAACTCATCTTCAAAGCACGTCGGCCCGCATCGTCTTCGGGATTCACTTTACGCACATTCATGAAGTTATCTAAACGGGAGTCACTTCAAATGTGATGCCACCGCTGGAATGTAAGCAGCAACACTCCACGTAAAAATTAGTATTATTTTACAGATAAAAATCATCAGCAGCGCACCTAGCCGTGTGCTGTGTTCGAATATCAATACAGGCAGGAGAAAGTATCCAGATAGTGAAACCACATGTTAAGATCCTGTCATCAGAGGTCATTATCTAGATCAGGTAACCAGGTACCTCCATCATAACTCCACGCAAGGGTAGAAAACTCCACGAGGTTCCTGCTGTGGATCGTTCCAGGTGATGGAGCCCGACTCTCTGATTTACCTCTCAGCATAAAGTTTGAAAGCATCTTACTTTGTCATGGCGTTATGGAGTTTCCTTATGGTCTAAATCAGACTTAGAGGCTTTTTGTTGTCCTGAAAAGCACACAGACAATGTAGCATAAAAAAACGCAGAGTATCAATTAAAAGAACATTTAGCGTCTTTTTGACAAGGACTTCAGGAACCCAAATTCCACAGTGGATAGGCCAGGTGTGTGTCTGTGATAAGTTTGTCTGCAGTAAAATGTATTTATGTGTTCTGGAGTATCAGAATGCCCTGACCAGAAGGTGATAACACCTGAAAGAGGGCCTCTGTCTGAGAGCAGGAAGAGAGAGGAGGATTCACCTTGAATGAGGCCTGTGTCTGCTGAAGGCCACAGCAGCCGTGACCTTTACTTTATCAGTTCATTAGTGCCAGGATGGTTTTTACCCGATTTTTAAGAGAACATTGGAGTTCCAGTTCCAGTTTTATGTCACTTTTCTAATTCAAAATAAGTAAGAATGGACATTTCACTAATTTTTTCAATATTTTTGAAGGCTTAGAAATGGTGAATCTTTGGATGATCTCATTCTCTGCAGCTTTGAAGGCATCAAATAAATAAAACAAAAATTAGAACATTAACATTTAACATGACAAAAAGACTTTAGACCACAAGAGAGTTAATAATGAGGAAAGAAGTCCAAGAAAAATCTATATTTGCACACATGATGGTGCAGATTTTTCAGCCACACACACACACACACCAAACAAATACTTTCTCGCCAAACCCTCATATTTACACACCCACTTGCCACATATGCACACAAAAAAATGGATTAAAAATAAAAACCTGTACCCACGTGCACGCACATAAATATTAACGATGTGGAACTCCTCCTTTTCATGACAGGTCTGTGTGTGTTGAGTGTGTATATATGGGATTGCTTGTGCATGTGTCGTGTTTGTGTGTTTGCACAGGTGAATAAATGTGTGTTTTCTCAGCCCACAGCCTTTCACCTCCTGCAGCCAATAGAGCGTGTAGTGTTTCCATGTGGAGCGCCGCGGCACTGAAGCATCTGTCCCAGCATGCCTCAGTCAATCTGTCTTCCATTTAATGTTTTCTGACTTCTGTCCTCCCTCATTCTTTCTCACACTGTTTTTCACACTCTGGCATCCAATCTACAAATTGGCTTTACATTTAATATCTTTTGGCATCTAAAACTGCTTTGGAGGTGTTAACAAGCTTGTAAATAGAAAAAAAACTGCTCTCTAAGGCAGCATTTTTTAGGCAGAGTCATTTTGAAAGACTCACAAATAGCTACATTGTCTTCTTTGGCAACGCAACACATAACCAACTACTTCATAACGACACAGCAACAAAAAGTAAACATCTACTCATTTTCTATGAAATCCCCAGACACATTGGCAACCAACTAATAATCTCTTGGCAATGATGCACCAGTAGACTTGCCCTTATACTGACTGCCTAAGACTTTAGCAACCATCTGCCAATGACCTAACATAAACCACAGGCACATTAGCAACCACCCATAACACGTAAACCATGTGCCAGTACCTCAACAACCACTACAAACACCTTAGCAACCATGTCTTAATGACCTAGAGTCATTAGCAACCACTTACTAATTCCTCTGCAACCACTCAGTAGTACCCTAACAACCACTGCAAACGTTGGAGCAACAATCTACGAATGACCTAGCAACAACAAAAGACACAGTGGCAACCGCCCGCTAATCTTTATACGACCATGCACCAGTACGCTTATGCTAACACTCACTGCAAACACCATAGCAACCATCAACTAACAACCTAGCAACACACCAATAATGAACACTATCTAATAAAAACTAATAATATCTCAAATGTTCACACTGACCAAATAAACAGGACCTTAACAACCACCCAAAACATGGCATAAACTAGTATTATAAGACAGAGAGACAGACAGACAGACAGAGAGACAGGCAGAGACAGACAGACAGACATAGACACAGAAAGACAGAGAAACAGACAGACAGAGAGACAGACAGAGATACAGGCAGAGAGACAGACAGACAGAGAGACAAGCATAGAGACGGACAGACAGAAAGACAGAGAGACAGGGATAGAGACAGACAGACAGAGAGATTGAAAGAGAGACAGAAAGACAGAGAAACAGACAGACAGAGAGACAGGCATAGAGACAGACAGACAGACAGACAGAAAGACAGAGAAACAGACAGACAGAGAGACAGACAGAAAGAGATACAGAAAGACAGAGAAACAAGCATAGAGATGGACAGAAAGACAGAGAGACAGGCATAGAGACAGACAGACAGAGAGATAGACAGAGAGACAAAAAGACAGAGAAACAGACAGAGACAGGTAGAGAGAGAGAGAAACAGACAGAGACAGGCAGAGAGAGAGACAGACAGAGAGACAGGCATAGAGACAGACAGACAGACAGAGAAACAGACAGACAGAGAGACAGACAGACAGAGAAACAGACAGAAAGAGAGACAGGCATAGAGACAGACAGATAGAGAGACAAGCATAGAGACGGACAGACAGAAAGACAGAGAGACAGGCATAGAGATAGACAGACAGACAG
>OMNV01012754.1:0-25360 GCA_900303265.1 Brotula barbata
TATTCTATGCCTCGTTTATCATTCTATCATTATTTTTGTAGTTTTTGGTATTGTTTTGTTGTAGTAGCTACTGGATGACTTGAATTTCCTTCAGGATTAATAAAATATCTATCTATCTATCTATCTATCTATCTATCTATCTATCTATCTATCGATCTGTCTGTCTCTCTGTCTGTCCGTCTGTCCGTCCATCCATCATCCATCTATCATCCATCATCTACCATCCATCCATCCATCCATCCATCATCCATCCATCCAATATCTATCTATCATCCATCATCCATCCATCCATCCATCATCAATCCATCCATCATCCATACATCTATCCATCATCTATCTATCTATCTATCTATCTATCTATCTATCTATCTATCTATCATCTATCTATCTATCTATCTATCTATCTATCTATCTATCTATCATCTATCTATCATCTATCCATCTATCATCTATCTATCCATCCATCCATCCTTTTATCCAGAGTGACGTTTGTATGAGATAACTCTGTTGATGTTTCTATATTTATATATCTGACCGTTCATTTATTTAGTTTGACCTTCTTCCTAAATCTGATCATTTCCTGTCAAACAGTAGCCCGGCAGCAGCAGAACTGTAGACCTGAATGGAAGACACTCGCTTCATCCGACCGCCGTTTGATTTCTCTTGGCTGACCTCAGTGTGCTCGAGCCCTGAAGGGTAAATAACTCACGACTACAAAACCTGAACCCTCATTTAAGACTGACAAAGGTAAAAAAAAAACAGTAAATGTACCCACGCTCGGAGTGTGTAGACACAAACACCGAGTGTGTGTGTGAGTGTGTTTCGCCGCACAGGTAATTCCCCTTGCGGAGCGGCAAAATAAGGTTGTCAACTTCAGGTTGTAAGTTACGACCTGAAGTCGATAGCGCTCCACCTCAGACGTTCCCCTCGTCTTTGTAAGGCCGGAGCAGATCCGACGCGTGAGAAGAACGTGGATTTCCTTGTTTCTTTGACGGATTAAGTCGTGGGATTCTTCACGTGAGCTCACCAGTTTTGACCCGGTTCGAACAAACGAATCTGTGCATAATTCTGTCGTCAAATCAGTTCCAAAAGCATGTCGGCGGTGAAAACCGTTTTTGTCATATCTGGGACAACCGAATCTTGTACCATGAATAACAAATATTAAATGTCTAAACTCGGCAGCAGTTTTTCTGTATCACATCGTCCCAGCTGCTGTAAGCCATTAGTGTCTGAAAGCTATCTTGGGATCCGCAGCACTCCGGAGACTCCTCGAGAGCAGTTTGGGTCTTAAAGGAAACACCCATTATGTAAAACGCGTAAAATAGATTTTTTTGGGCTATATTTTTTTTTTTTTTTTGGGGCTGTCTATAATCTCTTTTCCCCGTGGATAATCAACAGTTTTACCAATTATTTAGGCACAAATGAGCGAAACGTCGCGTCTCCGTCTCCGTCTTTGCTGAGGAGCCGATTCCGACGTGTGCTCGTTATTTTGCTGCGTCTATCGTTGCCGTCTTGATTGTTTCAGGTGGAGACTTAACGATGCCGATTACATCACGCGGGGAGATCAGATCAGACAATTAAATATCAGACTTTTCAGTTATAATCACAGCGAATTCATAACAGCAGCAACATTGCATGAAATTAAAGAGAAAAGCTTTCAAAGACCAGTTTTCCTCAGTTTTCCTTTCTCTCCCCCGTCACACGCCCTTGAAGCAAACCTGCAATTTGTGAAAACATGAGCCTCTAAGTTTATCGCGTGCTCATTTTTATGATCAATTAAAGCAGCAACCTCGTCCGACTGTGTTTACCGAGAAGATCGCCCACATTTATCTGTCATAATTCCACGAAGCCCGAAGTTATTGAGCGATATCTGACTCATATTTCCTCAAACAGCTTGTAAGCTCCTCCCCCTCGTCTGTGCAGCAGCTGATCTTTATGAGCTGGACTCCGACTGCATTCATTAACATCATCGACGTTAAGAAACCAGCAAAACGGAGTTTCTGGCATCAAGGTGATGCTGTGTTTAGTTTTTTTTTTTTTGTGCTTTAGAAAAGAAAAAAATGCAGTCTTTTATGGATAAGTTTAGTTTTCGGCCTCGGCATCCGCTAAGTGGTGCGTGTTTTGTCGGACATAAATTGTGAACACACAAATCAATTCTTGTACATTGTAAGCAAAGGTCAGTCGAGCAGAAAAGGTCACATTACCATAATGTGCCACCACTCATCATATCGGGTGAATGTTTATCAATACACTCAGGCTGGAGCCGGATTATTTTTCCGTACCATCGCGCGATTAATCCTGCATTTGTGAAGTTCAGATTGCGGTCGAGTTTCTCCCGACGCCGTCTCAGATTCAACGCTCAGTGAATTTGCACCCGTCCAACGGTGTCAAACGTCCATTAAAGCCTCATTTATATTATATGAGGACGTCTGTTTGAAATGATGAAGCCGTCGCCGCCCCCATGCTCCTCACGCGTCCTTTATATAGTCGTGGATGTTCTGCAATACGTCCACTAGAGGGCAGCGTTGAGTCAAAAGTCTCTGACAACGACAGACACGGTGACGGTGAAGGAAATTCTGACAACGCGGCTGCGGAGAGAGCGGCAAAAGCGGCGATCTGTGAGGTCGTCAAACACATCGGCACGTGTTGGTGGAGAAATCTTCGATTCTTAGTTCGTCTTGTTAGTCTCGCTTCAACTATTGGCTAAACTGCCCACGCCATTACGGCGCCGCTGCTCCGTTTGTTGTCCGTTCGCTGTCCGACAATCTGCACAAACACGGATGAAATGAATGCAGAACATGGACCGAAGGCTCCGTTTCATCTCATCCGTGTACGTACCAAACGTCGGGCACAAATGAGCCTTCAGATCGTCCGCCAGCGTGCGGTTGCTAGCCGCGCGCTTTAGAGAAAGATCCGCCGTCGTCGTCGCGCTGGATTATGCGCTCCGTTCTCCGTCTTCTCCTCTTGATGTGAAGCAGTAGGAGGACGTTGTGATGTCTGACGGCCCTGCGTGTTATTCTGTGAAACGTCAATACGATCCGCGGCTAAAAAACCGCGCACGCCTCGCAACCGTTTGATCGCCTCGGCCTCGACCTTAATGTTGGGATGTTGTAGCCTTGATACACCGTCAAAGACTAAAAAGAGTTTTACGCTACGTCCGACTCGATGGAATGTTTAGCCTTAGCGAACGGGGACGACGATAAGATTCTCACACCTTTGGAATAAATTCACAGATGACATTTAAGGTTGAACGTGCGCAATTATGAAGAGACAGTTTGAGTTGTGGGTAAAGAATCGGCGATCTTTCTGACAAACCGATAAAACGAGCCTTTAGTTCTCTCCACTCTATTTGCCGCCGCAGATGAAGTTGTTATTCAATTTGCACAATTTCATACAGGGCAATCTTAATTGAATCTTCAATGTGCGTATTTATGTGAGTGTGTGTGTGTGTGTGTGTGTGTGTGTGTGCAGGCTGTGTGAGAGAGAACGAGACGAGGAGGAAAGAGTCGAAGTGGTTATTATCTATCTGGCAGGCGCATCAGCAAAACTGTACGAATGTATTTTTCAGGTGTGTGCGTGCGCGCGTGTGCGTGTGTGTGTGTGTGAGAGAGAGAGAGAGAGGGAGATTGTGTACTTAGCCCGAGAGTCATTGATGAGAGAAGTATCCAATTCAAAGCTGATGCCCAAACCGAGAGCATTCTCACGTCTCCTATTTACGTCCGCCTGCATACACGTAGAACCCGAGCGCGACGTGTCTATTCCTCGTTTGTCTCCGTTTATTCTGCCTCTAAGTGGACGTCTAACTCGGGATGCGAAAGGCTTAAGCCCCAGATTCTGTTGCTAGGCTGCACGGTTATGAATCTCCACCGAGCTCCACGCTGAAGAGACGCAGCAAGACAGCAGCAAAGATTCTCTAAAGCACAGTTATTTCCCCCTAAATCTCATAATCAGACATCCCGCCTATCCATCAGATCATCAAGGCAGAACATTTCTCCAGGATACAGTAGCAGAAACGGGTAGACCGCTGTGCTCGGCCCCCTCCGTTTGAGCGTTTCGTTTGTATTTATGTCACACACACACACACACACACACGTATATTGTTCTGCATTGTTTATTTATACATAATTCGATATTTTCATATTAACTAAAATACACTGCAGGCATCATTAAGATAAGATAAATGAGACGAGGTCCTACAAAATGGCATTTTGCAACTAAAGTTATATTAAGTTATAATCCTTAACATGGATCTACGTGAACACAGTTTTCCACGGTGTTTTTGCTGCAGAATTCATCCGACTGATTTTTACTTTTCACACAAATCGACGTGTGCGTTTTCGCACAAATCGTGTCTGGCCTGACGCTTTAATCACTTTAAGGTCTAACACGCTCGGTTGCATCCGGACAGTTTGTCCCCAAATCGTTCTGCGAGTGTTTACGATTTAATCCAAAGTGCGTCACATGACAATCAACTGTGTAGGAAATATCCAATATATGAGACGAGCTGATGATGAGCTTCACCCAGAACTCATCTGACAGCCCCAAAATGTGCCACTTTTAGACAGAATGAACATTTTCTGTATTTCTTTTTTTGACTTGCGACTCTCTGGTCAAATCCGGGCCGCAGGATGTCTGCAGGAAGAGGCCACGCTGTTCCCTCGAGCCGGCAGAATGCATCGCCACAATCTTCTTACGCGTGTTTGCAGATTTGTCAGAGTTTAATAAGCAGTGGTCTCCATCCCCCGGTCCTCGAGTACTCCAGCACGGTGCATTTTCCACTTCCCGCAACTGAATTATCTAAATCCGGTGAGGTTCAAACGGCTCGAGCGGTATGAGCCAAAAATGATGTCACAGCAATATTTAAAGCCTGGACACTTTCACTGTATATCAACGGTGCGCTGGACGTAGACGTTATGATGTCATAGATGATGTCACGGCCGAGAGCATTGGTTTTATTTAGCGCCAGACTCCTGATCCGCTCACCGGTTCGGCAGTTGGTGGTTCACGCTTCAGGCGCCTGGACGTGAACACGCCGGCAACATCTTCAACATCAACTCGCTCTCTCACGTGGAACCGACGTTCTGCAACCGATTGACAGGTATTACAAAATACCTTCGTGCCTTAAGAAGAATTTAAGGCCTTGCACTCATTCAACGCATGGATAAAATCTCAAGTCCTTCATTCAGGCCATTGATTCCTCAAAAGGCTCACCTCACATTTATGAAAAGTAGTCATAAAACAGCAAGATATCAGATTACAATCAGCTATTTAATACAAACCCTCAACTCTAGAAGTCTAGAATTGCATTCAGAAGGCCGTTCAGATACATTTGAGGAAATGAATGTCGATTGATGGTAGTGAACAAACTCCCTCATATATCCAATTCTGTAGGGTTTGGAATATGAAACAATAAATCTCGGATGAATCGCATCAATCCAACTCAAAAAACAAAAGAGAGAGAGATGTTCTAAAACTCTTGGACTTTACGCGATCAAAGAAACGTGACGGCAATCTGCAAACCGAAACCGGCAGACGTAGTTTTTGCCCGATAAAAGTGATCATCTTGAGCGGTAGAAATGACGTAAATCTACCTCGTGTCAAGGTCGTTCGAGTCGAATGCGTCCCACTGAAATGACAGTAATGATCCGGTTGAGGGAAGATTGCGTGAAGTGCTTTTGACATTTACAGTGATAACTTGCGTTCTGTCTTATACGAGTGTTTGCAGATGACATTTTCATTTATTGTTTACCCTGACCCAGTCGCGCTGATGTTTTATTCACCGCACCGTAGCAGCGCCACAGATAATTGAAGTATATGACAAGGCAATGCGTCCTGAAAATCGTCACTGTTCAGAAGTACCTTGAGTTCTTGTTGATGATCACTTGGAGCTCGACAACTTTATCGAAACCTGACGCGACTCCTGACAGGATTGGACCGAATTTTGGGGATCATTTCTAAGATGGGGCTCGGATTTAGAGTTGGCCTTTGACCTGTGCTCTGTGTGTGATAGTACTGTGATACAGTAAGGTGTAATATCAGCTCCTGTCAGTAGGGGCGCAGTTGTGCGTACCCATTATTCACTCGCAGCACCACATCGAAAACTCTTGACAGTTCATCTAAATTGTCCAAAAATAGATGGATGGATTTCTTTTTCCTCTAAATCTATTCTGCTAATGCACAACAGCAGCTCGTGAACATAATTATGAAGAGATAAGTTTTGTCCTTGTTTCTCTTGAGACAACAACTCCAGTCCCTGCGCCGGTTCGCTGCCTTTGTTATCTCCATAATTGCATACGGTGTCAACTGTTAATGGCTTCGTGGCTGATCAAAGAGATTCTAATCTTCATATTCCCTCGGACACCTTTTGTGTTTGTGCTTTGTAATATTTACCTGTAAATGTTGTTTAAACACGCTTTTGTGCGACACAAATAAGCCGGTGTGCATCCTCTTCCTGTTTTTATCACCTGCATCCAGCCTCCGAGGTTACGGCGAGTCTTTAATCTGCGTGTACTCCTCCGAGGGAATCATTAAACAGAAAACAAAAAAGATGCGGTGAGGACACACACGTTTGTATGCTGTGCTGCCTCCGTTTGCGTTTGGGTTTCAAAGCTTGACATCTTCGTCTTTAGTGTTGTTGTAAGGGGAGATGTTCTGGAGACCCCAAAGGATGTCAGCTCTGCCACCAGGAAACATTATCAGCTGGTATTCTTAGCATAACAACCAGGAAGGCAGGAATGGAAATAGAAGTATGTGTTAATTGAGTTTTTAATTAGTGTGCAGCTGTTATAATCACAACTTTTAATGATCCTGTCGGTGATTTACCATATGTAAGTGAATAGGTATGTATCGAAATAGTCAAAACCTTTATTTAAAACCCCAACCAGAGGTGTGTGTACACTTACAGTTGGGTTCAAACGTATTTGGCTAATGACACGACTTTTGTACTTTTTTACTTTTTTGCCTCTGCACGCCTTCACATTGGATTTGAGACTTTCAGCTTTCATTCAAGAGGTTTCACAAAAATCTCACAATAACCATGTAGGACACGTTGTACACAGTCGTCCAGTATGTTTTGGGTCTTTATCCATCTGTACTATGAAGCGCCGTCCTACCAGTGGGGGCGGAGTGGCTTAGGTGGTAGGGTGGTTGCCTAGTGATCAAAAGGTTGCAGGTTCAATCCCCCCGCCCGTCCATGTCTTGCTCAGCTCCCTGAGCAAGACCCTAACCCTAACCCTGAATTGCTCCTGACTAGCAAGTGGGCCTCGCATGGTTACCTCGGCAGTCGGTGTGTGAATGAGTGTATAAATAGGTGAATGAGAGGCAAACATTGTACAGCGCTTTGGATAAAAGCGCTATAGAAAGGCAGTCCATTTACTAGTGGTGCAGCATTGGGCTGAATGTGAGCGGATAGTTTAGCCCTGCACACTTCAAAATTCACCCTGATCCTTCTATCTGCAGTCTCAGCATCAATACACACCTGTGACCCTTGACCACTGGCAGCCTTCCATGGCCACGCCACAACACCGTGGTGCGCTCTGGATCACGAACCGCTCCTTTCCGTCTCTATACTCTTCTCCCCCCATCATTGTGGTACAAGTTAATCCTGCACCAAAGAATCTTGTTCCAGAACTGAGCGGGCTTTTTTTTCTCGATGTCTTCCGGCAAAGTCTAATCTTGCCTTTTTATTCTTGTGTTGCCAATGCTTTGCACCTTTTGGTAAACCCTCTGATGATAGTAGACGTCGGCATCGATGCCCCTTCCTGCTCCAGACTTTCGTTGACCTGGTTCGACATTGTGAAGACGTTTTCTTCACCACAGAGAGAATTCTGCAATTATCCACTTTAGTTGTCTTCCAGGCCTTTTGGTGTTACTGAGCTCACCAGACCATTCCAAATTGTTGATTTCTGCTCTGTGTCTGATAGGGCTGTTTTTGTTCTTTCACCCTGACGATGGCCTCTGTCACTTGCATTAACACCTCTTTGGACCGACAACAGGAACAGCTACCAATTGCCAGTCCAACAATCGGAATAAACTCCAGACCTTTTAATCTGCTTCATTTGTCATGAAATACTGAGGGAACAGGTCACATCAGGCCATGAATCTGATTCTCAGTCAGTTGTCCAATTACTTTTCAAGCTCGGAAAATGGACCTTGTATAAAAATGGCTCTCTTTTCTAAACGGCTATTGTGAGATTTTTGTTAAACCCCTTGAATCCAAGGTGAAAGTCTACATTTTAATTTTGGTGATTTTGTGTCATTGTGGTGGTGTACAGAGGCCAAATTGCCAACATTTTTTGTCATTGTCCAAATACAAACCAGAGTTTGTATTTAGAGTTTGAGACCAGCAGTGTATTACACAAACCTGTAGTGTGGCTGTCTTTCTGTGTGTTCCCAGGCACACACACACACACACACATCAACTTAAGAGGACCAGAGGAAGGATCACTTTGGAAAAAACCGAGTATAGCACTAAAACAACAGTAAAACAGTAAGAAAGGTTCACTAAATATAAACAAATGAAACACATGTAACAACACTAGAGGGCTCCAAAAATGACACCATGTGTAAAAGGGGTTTTCAACAGGAGGTCTGCAGCCCCCTTGTTGTCAGTGACAGTATTACAAGTGGTCGGTGACAGTAACTTCAGTAATATCATTTTCGTGCCAGAAGAAGTTAAAATATAAAATTTTATTTATACATTTCCATTTTACATATTGTTATTTTGAACGTCTTGTTTGAGAACGATCGAATCCATCTAAATCTTTGTAACTCTGTGAGAGTGGATTTTCCACACCGACATACCTGATGACTAGGACAGGTCTAGATTCGAGACAGGAAATGGAGGACACGAAGAGACAGATCGTGTCCAACTCACGAAATCCAGAAATCTCAGATAAAGAAAAAAAACCAACTCGGCCTCTGTCCCCTCCCCCCACACCAGAGGTTCCCAGGTTGTTTATAGAAGTCAGGAAGGAAGGATGCCCACATGCGAAAATGGGTTGAAAACCTTGTCAGAGGACGGAGCATAAACAAGTGACAATAGCCAAACACGAGAGGGCAATTAAATAGTTTAAGTAAAAAGTGAAGTAAAAGGTTTAGTACCGCAGTGAAGCATAAGTAAATTAAAGTCTGTTCCACAAGACTTTAAAAGAGCTAAAAGTGCTCTCAAGGATCCTCTCGTGGGAGCGTTTCATGTCTTTCAAAACTGTTTCAAACAGGAAGGAAAGGAAAAGTACAATGAACAAGGAAAGAAGAATCCTGTACAATCGAAATCTAATACTAATAATTAATAAGTCTGACATAAACGTACTGGAGGAAAGAGTACAACGTTTCCAAAAAGGGAAATACTCTGTCACCAGTATTTGTAAGTATCGGCGTCTTCGTACTTCGTCACGTGTTTCGCGTATCGGAGCAAATCTCTGCTGTTTTTACCCCGTAGTCATAAACTCTGAATCTTCATATCATGGGTCCAAAGCGTAGGGTCTGTAGAGCTCCTGAAAGTGCCACAAAAGAAAGTGATTTCACCATAAGAAAAGGTTGAATCGTTGGGTATGCTATGAATTCATTCCGCTGCTGTTGCTCGCCATTACTGTAGAAACGAGTCGACCTTAACGTATTTCAAGAGGAGAGAAGAGGAAATCTGCTCATCCGTTTGTAGTTGCACCATGTGGCGCGAAGCATCTGCATGTTGTGTGAGATCCTAATATCTCTCATGTAGAAACGTCTACTTTAATGTGGCTGCAGATTTGCTATAAAAAGGGAATTCCTGTTGGGAAAAGGGAATTCCCACATGACAAGAGAGAACAGAAGGTCCTTATTTGTTTCCGTAAAGGAACGAGATGGTGATGCATTTACGGGAAAACGGGGAAATTATCTGCTGATTTAGCCCAACAACAGTAATCACGCACCCCCCACCCTGGAGCCCCCGGTCCCACAAACGGCAAGGGAGACCCTGTATGAGTTAATGTAGTTCTTGTCTTTTCAGTTTTGGTAGGGAGTGTCTTCTTTGTCTACGGTCTGACGTGATGCTGCAGAGAGCAGCAGTGGGTGAAGTGATGACAGGTTTATCCTGTCAGATCAGCAAGCAGCACAGCGCTGAGTTTGCTGCTGCCATTAAATAACAACAGTTCCATGCTGGGATCTGTGACCTTTCAAGCATCACTCAGAGCAACCCATTTTTTTTAATTTATTTATTTTTTTATACTGTTGTTGCAAACTGTCTAGACGATCATGGAAACCTCTTTAGGGAAGCAAAGATGTGTCAAGTGAAATAGTTGCAAAGAAGAGACCCTAGCTGTGGATTTAGCTAACCTTGCATTTCAAATAGTATAGTCTAAGTAGATAAGTGTTTTGCAGTTGTTCCTCAGGGTGAAGTAGGGTTTGTCCGCGTCACGTGTATAAGTGGCGATCTTGTCAGATTCTGCGTACGAACGTTGTCAGGATGACGTAAAATCTGAGCGATATCTAACTCATGGTCAAGGACAGCCTGCGTTCTTTGTACGGATGATCCTTGTTAATAGTCTTTTATTCAAATGATCTGATCTGCAGTGCTCATTAACATCATCAGTGATAGTAAATTCTCCAAAAAGAAATGAATCATTGCGACAGTGCAATCTGGAAGCAATTTGTTGGGATCTGTAAATATGATCCTCTAATGCCAATAGTTGAGAATGTGCATTAATGTTGTTGTGTTGAGCTACAGTACCTTTCTGTCTTTCAGCATCAAACACAAAGGTCAAAATTAACATGTAACCAAAAGATCTTGAACAGAAAAAGTTCCATTTGCGTATTTTTTTAGCGTCCATGTCAACCCTTTCATCATAAAGTTATGCAACCACTGTCCATTGAGGGTGCAGAGAGATGAAAAGTGTCTTTTGTGTGTGTGAGGCTTTTTTTTATCTCTGTACATTGGTTTTGGGGGGGTCTCTCCCACAGCTTTGCTCGGGATTTGCCCTCTTTCCATCCCAGCCCTGGTGGCCCCGTCTGAGGGCTGACATTCCACCACGCATTCGGATTTCCGCTCATTTCACGGTGCCGTTATAAATACGCCTGCGACACTTCGGGGAAATTTCTCTTCAGCGCGGATGCGGTTGTCCTCCATCGTTTTCTCACATTCAACACCACATCAGGGAGTTTTGTCCCTTGATTGTGCCTTTGAAAGCTCTGCTAGAGATAAGTCAACGTGGCAGCAGCAAAGTGGAAAATCCCAGCGGCGTGCATTGCTCAAGTCAGCATTGCTGCACGATTCAAGTTAGTAGGAAATAAAAGGGCGCTAACAAGTGGGCTTTTGACAAAAAAATTGGACTATGGTAATATGCAGAGTACCAACGATGTGTATTTAGTGCAGTAAAGAATCCAGGGGTGGAGGGGGAAAATTCTCTCACACCGCACGTGCCTTCCAGATCTATTAAAATCAATGATCGGCTCTTGTAGTATTAAAGTCGTCCAACCTTGCCTGTGGACATAAATCGTGTCTGAATGGGGCTGTAACCCGCGGCAGCCATGTCAAGGAGTCCTACTAGTCTCCCTCAGAGCCACATCAACATTTCACTTCAGCCTGTATTGATTGCTCAAGTCAAGGTGGAATATCAGCTCAGTGGGTGGGGGGATGTAATCAGGCTGGAGCCATGTGTTTGACATTCAAGGGTGTCTGGTGGAGGAATTAGGGGAGGAGGCCCCCAGCAGACCACATCGGGAGCCGGCAGATGTGGTTTGCCTCTGTTGAATGAACACATTTGAAGACTAGTGTGTGTAAATGAATGAAAACAAATCTGATTTCATTATTTTATTACTCCATTCGAACATGTAAGTATTCTTTAAGCAAACCTTACAAGATGTGTTTGATTTTTCAGAACACACACTTACAGATTTTCTTTCTCTTATTTTGTTCCTAAACTACCCTCTGGGGTCTGAAGACATTTTATAGTTTTTACCGTTCACTGAATTTAATCATTTGCAGCCTAAAAATCTACACCGTAAATCTTGGCTTATGGAAATTTTGGCATTTCTACCAAAACCTCCAATTTACGATGAGTTTATGGAAAAACATTGTCCCAGGAAATAAAATAGAAATTTCAATATTAACTAAGCCAACATTATTGATGCTAGACTGTTATTCTATTTATTGCCTTCATAATCCTAGAAAAATAAAACAGATTTCTGAAAAACATACAAGAGAAGAACTGAGAAGTGTAACAACTTGATTTGAAAACTAAGAGAAAAAAATATTTATTTGAACAGATTATTATTGTTTTTACACATTTTCAAGTCCTTTTTTTAATCGGTGGAGTTATTAGTTGGTCTCTCGTAGCATTTCGCCTTGTTCGTTGAAAAAAACTGCCAAAAAAAAGACTTTTGACTCCAGGTGATTAACTTGAATTAAATATTACAGTCTCGACATACAAACGATACATTGTGTCTTAAAACATCATGAACACGTGAGAAACTTTATTTCTACCCCATACTTGACATTCCACACCTCCTTCATTATTTCTACCCCTTCAATGAATTGTAACAGCTAATGTTGTCGTGACGTCTTTGAACTCATGTGGGGAAAACATTCCGCATTCTGTCTCTTCTCTCTTAATGAACAACACACACAGAGGTGGGATTATTTGTTGAATAAATAAGCGTCGTACTGTAGCGATGCCGTGCAGATGTTGGACAGCCACGACTTGTGCGAGCGTGTTGATACCCTGAGCTGAGATCACAGCCTACATGCGAGGAAGCACAAGTGGGTTTCTGATTATAACCGGAGGCGAGACAGCTTGGCTGACTCCAGATGATGCTCATTATACCAAATATGACATTCATAGCGTAGGCCTTGGTAAATTGTACATGCGGATGAAATGGCAGTTAATTTTTGAGATGTCAACACCCGCAGGCGTACTGCCGGACCACACTGTGGCATTAACTGTAACTGACACCCCAACCTGGATTGGTTTCTCCCCTTGGCCCAGTGTGACTGATTCACGTTCTCTTCGCAGCAGCGGATCGCTCTGCAACAATAACGGTTTTGATCTGTGATCTCATACGGAGAGAGAGCTTGAATTCAGCCTGAAATCTGGATCTGAGCCCCAAAGACCCAACGCTCTTACAACATTGCATTTTCACAAGCCAATCATAATCGGCAAACAAAATCAATATTTGCCTCTTATCAATAAAAATCCTCTTATCGTTTATGCTAAAAAAAATGATTTAACTTCCACCAAAATGACATAATTCATCCGCTGTCAACGTCACATAAGTTTTAGACTTAATGGTGTTCAAACTTCTTTACCGGCTTCATTGAGGCCGGTGGCGCTGACATTTTACCTGATGAAGACCCTGGAGGGACTGGTACCCGTCCATCTCAGCCCCCTGGTGAGCCCGTCAATGGAGCCATGGACTATAATTCGCTTATCAACCTGGCATTGAAGTGGGTGACGCTGTCATCGGCCTCCTACTGTGATCCCTCACACAAAAGGCTGAAAGCGCTGTGAGAATCGTGCCTTTTCATTTCTTCGGTGAGTTCGATATCAATCCACGCTTCTCAGGCTTCTCTGCAGCATAGGGGCCTCGCATGGAACACTTCTGACGTCCTTCGTCATCACCCTCTACGCTGCAGACTTCACATAAAACTCGGCTAACTGCCAAAAGTTCTCTGACGACTGTGCAATCATCAGCCTCATCACTGACGGGGACAACAGAGAGTACAGAGATCTGACTCATGTCTTTGTGGACTGATGCCTGTGGAGCCGTCTGCAGATCAAGATTAACCAAAGACTTGGTGGCAAACTTCCACAGGTGCAAACGTCCCCCTCCTGCATCAGGGAACATCCAGGGAACGGACATTGAGATGGTTACATGTTACTGGTACGTGGGAGTGGACGGACAACACAAATGCACCGTATGAGACAGGACAGAGTAGACCTGCTGAGGAGATGGAAGTCTTTTGGAGTGCAGGGGGAACTCCAGAGGACCCTTTTCGACTCTGTTGTGGCATCAGCCGTTTTCTTTCGAGTGATCTGTTGGGGCAGCAGCATCTCGACTGCTGACAAGAACAGTCTGATCAGGAAAGACAGCTCTGTCCTTGGACGGCTCCTCGATCCAGTGGAGGTGGTGGGTGATAGGAGAATGATGGCCAAGCTATCGTCCCTGAGGGAGAACATGTCCCACCCCATGCGGGACACTCTGACAGCACTGGGTATCTCCCTCAGGGACAGGCTGCTTCACCCGCGGTGTGTGTAGGAAGGGTACCGCAGGACGGCGCTGCCAGTCGACAACACACCGAAACGGACAAGTCACTCACCTGGAATATCACCGTCAACGAAACTATGAAGTATCGCTATTTTCCAAGGTGCAATAACGTAAATGTCAATTCAATCATTCAGTCTATTACGACAGTATTTGCATTTTTTTATAATTCACGTATTTGTAGGACCTGACACAAACTGTCGGCTCCTGTTGGGTTCTGACACAGACATCAAGGTCTGGTCCTTAGCGGTCCCTCAGACACTGTTTTAGTTTTGTTACATAAAGTGTAAATCGTGGTAGTGCGTAAACAGTTTTTTCCATTCGCTAGCTTCTTACACGACGTAGTGGGTGTAATTCGCAAAATTCATCACCGTCTCTGCACAGCACCGCGATGATGTCGTTTTCATTGTTGGACGACAGCGAAGCAGCTAAACTGATCAATCTCACTTTCACGACGGACGTCCAAAGGTAGCATCGCGTATCAGCACGTTGACGAACAGCAAATGCTCAAATTTAACATGAACCGCAACTGTTGCAATACATTCCGAGGAATATGAGTTTTATGAAAAATCCTATACGGAGACGCTTAAGAAAATCAGTCATGACTGTCACAAACAAAATACAATGGAAAATTTAAGGCTCATTGCTTTAAGCTAGCAGCGTCTCAGCTAGCTAGCTAATCCCCAACACTGTCTGTGGCTCACACTGCATGTATAACCTGCTGCACGCTGGGGGATTCTGCAGCATGACTGAAGCCACCGACTGGAACCGAAGCAGCATAACACTTCCAATGTGACGATGTAGCAGCGTCTGTGAGGGAAAACCACACTCCCGGCTTTGGTTCCACTCCCGTGACCGTCGAAAAGATACGGAGACGTTTACGTTTTTTGGCCGATGACATTACCTGACAGGAGAATCTTGTCGTCTTATAATCGACTTTGGCTCTTGCTCCTGCAGCCGTTAGAATAAGACGGGAGCCGGCAGACGACGGAAGCAGGGACAGACCGGTGTGACGTAGAACACACACAGAGCCAAGACAGCCCATAAAGTCTTTTCACGCTTGTTTGGTATCCCGTCAAGGCAAACACATCACTGTGGAAAAGCCTCAAGGCGAGGTGGGATTTCTGCTTACAGCACGGACTACAGAGCGAGCGCCGCGGTTGGTGTTACACAGGTAAATTAGAGGACAGCTGCCGCGTACGGTACGAACAGTAGAGAAACTATACATTGAGATTCCGTCCCATGACCGTGCAGAGGCAGATGCCAGAATGTTTGCCGTTACGCTGGATGAACATACGTATCCAGACGCGGTTTCGGGGAGGCACTCGTGATACATAAAACATGCAGGTCAGTCAATATGTGCAGGTCGATATGCATGTGTTAGTTGGTTTAGGGTGTAAGGGCGCGTGTGGTGTATGCATCAAACACGGCAAGTGTGATGGAAGTTGTGAAGATGGAGCGGTTCGTTGGTGGAGCGTTTTCAGTGAAATAGTTGGGGGATGTGTAAAAAAAAAGTTGAATGATGAAGTCAGGAGAAATGTTTTTTGTGTCTCGTGTACGTCAAAGATCGAATTCAAATATCCCCTCTCATAAAAATAACCAAGTACAAGGGATGATTGATGAGTTTTGAATTCTTGGCTGTTTTTGCAGAGCTTTCACTCAAACTCTATGAACGTAACGTAGAGATTTTCAGAGATACCCAAGGGTCCGAGCTGTACGGCGCTGCCTAACTAGGCCAATGTGCAGTGATCACTTATTTGCATGAAAATGTCCTCACGCTAAGGCCAAATCCTTGACGGTACGTCTGCAACACCAGGGAGGGAATCCGCTTCCAGTGTAGAAAGATGGTCAGAGGGTTGACGTTTTCAATAAAATGACACAAGAAATAATCGAGAAGATCTGACGGAAAATGCTGGGCTGACACGGTACAAGTTTAGAAATCGTACACGTTCGTATTGGGTTAAATCGCTCATCACGTTTGAGTCTAAGGTTCTCAGTGAGCAAAACCTGCAATTTTACCCACGACTGAACCAAAAACAGGCCGACAGCATTCGTCTCTCTCACCGGTCATGGTGTAATTTAGAGTTAAACTAGTCTGCCTCCAAACTCTCCACATCATCCCGGCTTCCACATGTCGTTAACTCCTACAGCATGTGCTCGAATTTGCCAAATCGGACGACGTGAAGTGCTCGAACCGTCAGTCAGCCGACCAGTATTTCTAACAGGACACGTGAATCCGATCGCTTTGCGGTCGGATCGTTGAGCGTTTGGTCAGAGATGATACAGAGATAACAGTGACAGTGACATGATACGCTTACCAGAACAACCCTCTGTCAATGGGTGAGGAGATTAGCGGAGCGTTCCATGCCACACTCGGAGAAAAGGCTGAAAAGATGAAATGACACACTAGGCCGAGCAAAGACGCGGCCCTTTATCACGACAAACCGTTGGCAGCCACATCAGTCACCGCCGTGGCTGCGTTCCACCAACCCAAAGGGCTTTGAACCGCAAACTCGAGCCGACAATGCCCAAATTTTTCAACGTGCTTAAAAATCTCCAGAAGCCCACGAGCTGCTTGGATCGGCTCATCTTCCATCACACGTGGTTAAAGCAGAGGAGCGCGAACGGATGCGTACCAGAGGGGGAAAAGCTGATCAGGAGCTCGAAAATCCGGACTGAAATCGCACGCCCGTACGGTAGATCTCTCTGTTCTACACTCAGAACGTATCAATGAAGACGGGTGAAGCCAATCTGTGTCATCTTTGAAGCAGATTCTATTTTGTTCTGTCACGATCAAATGCAGACTGAAGACTCAATTCAAAAACGCAGCCCCCGAATAACGTTCGGCTGCAGTTCGGCTCGGGTTCTTTTTGGGAAGTGTTTCTTTAGATGCTCGTCCTCAGCGTGGATCCCATGTGGGTCTGATATCATAACAGGCTAATTAACCCCAGAATTGGAAACCAGCGCAACCCTGGAATTCGGTAATTATTGCAGGGATTCCTGACGATGTCGCTGATTGGATGTTGATATTAGAGTCAGATGCTGGATGCAGCGGCTGATTGGGTTCATAAAGAGCATGCTGATTAGCGATCGGCTCCTGTGTGACTAGGAGACCGTGCGGAGGCTTTGGATGATGTAATCCAACGGGGAGTAAAATAGACGAACAAATAAAACAGCCGGTTTCACGTTGCAAATATATTAAAATTACGGAGGTGATTTTCGTTCGTTACTGCAGTTGAATTTTTTTTTATTTATTTTTTTTTTTATGAAGACTGGTTCATTGCTGTGCTGCTGCTCGTTGTGGCTGCACACTGGAGGATTGTCTTTTCTCATTTAATTTTAGTTTATTTTATTGCTAATTGAATCCTTTAAATTTGTATTTGGACTCAACATTTTTGACTCGTGTATTTTCTTAACCTTCTTTCTTAACTTGAATTATGACGATTTTTGCACAAGCACAAGTAAGTAACTGACATCAATTTTTGTTATTTATGTTTTTTGGTGATTCGAAATTGTGTAATTATGTAACTGTTGTGGGGGTTTTTTTTTCAACTTAATTTTCCTTTTAGTACTTGTCATTTAGTTCGATTTTTTTTGTTGACGTAAATTTATTTGATTACCTTTATTGCGTGCGACTCGCTGTCACTCCAAATGATCCTCCACGGCTCTTTGATAAGAAATAAATCAAATTTCTTTCAAACCTGCATGACAAACAACAGCTGTTTGGGATTAAATTTGGCTCTGTGATTTTGTCACTGACTGCCAAATCGTGTTTAATCAGTGTAAATTTATACGGAGTCTGTCTGTCCGAGGTATCCCAGAGATCCACTCGGCTAAGGAAGGAAACGTCACTTTTGTCAGCTGATGCAGCGTTAAACACACCGTGGGTATTGACTGAGAGGCTACAGGAAGGAGTGATATGTGGCGTTTATTGACTTTTTTTAATTAGGATGGACGGTGAAAAGCTGCTGTTCACCGAACTGTTCGGAAAATAAACAATCCAGAAGTTCATTTTTATTTAATACTTAATAGAGATCTCAGATTGCAAAAAGTGAAAGGACGTCTGTAGGATCCCACTTCAAACCACATATCGATGTTAAGTGGTATTAAGTGGTTTAAAATGTCACTTCATGACTATAATGTAATGATGAACTAGTGTTTAACTTAGACCATAAACAAGAATCTAATCGTAAATGTAAAATGTGCCTCATTACCAAGCGAGTGGCGGAAAACATTATGAGTATCGGATCGTTAAACGAGTGCGACATTGAGTGCAGAACGCTGGAAATTCCGGCGTTTGAGAACTAAACACCCAAAAGGACTGTATATATGGACGATTGGCCACTAGAGGCGCTGTGGAGCAACGTAACGATGAGCAGATCCCTGAATTCAGTCGTGGATGAAGTAACTCAAAGTTATACTGGAGTAAAAGTCATTAAGCTCTTGATGTTAATTTTACCAGAGTATGGAAAGTATTTTTTGAACAATAAACTTTATTCAAGTATTTACTTTATTGAATCTAATCTAATCTAAGGCGAAAGTGAAGTAATTTCTCTTCCTCTTATTTCTACTGTGCGATGAACTCAATTAAAATCCTGTCCTGTATTCAAACATTGATTTAAACTTTGGACTGTCACATTTATTTACAGTTAATCTATCACAAACAGGAAGTACTCAAACCAAAGAAACTCAACACGGAGTACAGATTTTGGGATACTTACCAACATCACACCAAACATCACCATCAAACCGTTTGGTTTCTGATTTCTTACCCGTTTTGACCACATTAGTGAACTAAAAGTATGGCTTTTCCTTCAGCTATATAATAAAGTAAAAGTAATAATTTGCAAAAAATATTTACACTGTAGAACAAACTCTCTCGAAACAAACCAAAAAACACTGCGGTGAAGCATTTCCACTCCATGCCTGGACGCCATCGCCTGAATCAAGCGTCTCTCTTCGAACAAAAGATGAGACTGACGTGATTCACGCCTTCTTCATCCTTAATCCTGTTTTACCTCACAGAAGAAGAAGAAGAAGCGTGTGAAATTATTTACTTCTGTCTGACTGCTCTTTCCTCGGCGTTTCAAATTACCGCCTTTGGATCTAAACACACTCGCAGACTCGTGGTCGCGCTCATTAATGAGTCGTTATCCTTCAGCAGCTTCCGCCGTCGTCGCCGCCGATCTCTGGCTGACATTTTAAATATTTACGCTCTCGGCATGTTTTTACCGCCGGTTGCGTTTGGATCCCGTGATGCTCCTTGGCGACGTTCGACTTCTGACACAGCGACGCGCATTAACTTTCCTGGCCCTGTTGTCGCATTTTAATTAAAGTCATTTACCGTATATTATTGGATCCCGAGAGGACAATATCCGCCCACGAACGACGCGCTGCACGTTGTAATCAAGCGCTGCCAGCGTGGAGCCATCAGATACATCGGAGCAATTCACTCACACAATCCGAGTACGCCGAACGAGGTTAAACGCAAAGTCGCCGCCATCGGTGCGGCCGCTGTTTGTTTACTAAGGACGCGGATGATGTCATTTTCTCTGAATTATGGCGAATTCATCTTGAACTTGGTGAGATCCTGAACACACCACGGTCTGCGTTTCTGTACAATGAGATAAAAGAAGCTCGATAATAAACCCAAGTTCCCCAAAAGTGAATCATATCGCCCCTCTGCATCGTCACGGTAACAGCCGGGCGGCGATAAGAAGGAGCTCCCGCGTCTTTTTCATTTTTCAGCGTGGAATCCAAACGCAAATGCGATGCTAACGTTTTTTTACATGGCGTGGAGATGGCTATCATCTGTTCGGTGGGTGATACGGTCTGAGCGAACGCCCGTGGCCATTTCACGCGGACGCTTAAATCATTTACTTCCTCCGGAGGTGTTCGATCGGCTCTTACCGATCGCCGCTCTGATTATCCATGCAGCGCGACGCTTCGTCGCAAGTGTTAGACAAACAAGCTTTCAGCCGCTCCGTATAATATATGGTGTGTGTGTGTGTGTGTGTGTGTGTGTGTGTGTGTGTGGCTATTCATTCAAAACTCGATTCAGTAACATCTTGGATCACTGTATTCATTGATTTCCACGTTCTTGTTTTCAACACGCGCATCACCGCTGGGTGCACTGAGTGAAAACAGGAGCTTTGAGGCTGCAGCAGCCTGTAAATGCAAACTCGGCTAACAAAAGATGACACATTATTGCTTAACTTCCTTTCGTCGGGTCGCCGATTTTTCCGACCGTATTGTTTTACAACAGGCACTCGACTCTCCTCCGAGTGCCGAGCGTTCGCTCAAAGTGTGTCATTGTCACATCGTTGATTTTTGACAGCGATCGCTCTGAAACACTCGTCATTCGATCGGATTCGACCCGACTGGTACCGCCTGTGTTTCTACACTTTCGTCTGCCGCTTGTTTCTTTTGTGGCGTGCGCAGCTCGTCACCGTTGTAAACAGTCTTCGGAGGTCCTCGTGATAAAATAAATCAAATTTCATGACAAACGAAATGACAAACAACAGCTGTTTGGGCTGAAATTTGGCTGCGAGGTTTTGTCAGCAACTGCCAACTCGTGGTTAATCAGTGCAAATTTATACAGTGTCTGTCGGGCATCGAGTAGCTCGTCAGCTGACACGGGGGAAGAGTGCCGACTGGGAGGCGACAGGAAGTAGTAAAATGCGGCGTGCGCTTTCGTCTCCTAACGGGAAAGATGCTAAAGAGCTGGCACGTCGTGAAACGCTCGGCTAATAAATGAAGACGTCCAAAACGTTGATGTCCTATTTAATATCTATGAAAGACAGCGTTGTTGTGTGTAAATACGATCGGAATAAATCTTATTATTATTACTACTTTATTTTCTATTCATCTTCGGATCTAATTTGAATCTTTGAACTTTCAGCACCAGTGGTCACACTGAGTGAAAAACAGCACATTTTATAGAATTTTGGGGGGAAATTCTGTCCTATCACTAATATTATTTACTGTTCACTTACTAATTGTGTGACGGAATCATCGTTTGTAGCACGGAACCACAAAACACCGTCCGTCCAACACGCGGAAGAGCCTCGAAAAGCTCCTCTGAATGATGTCATAACTTTAATTCGCTATAAATATGGTCGCCGTTACCTCAGAAAATGTTTTCCTATGACGTGAATCTTTTATTTTTCATGGATTTTCATTGTAACCAGAGAAATCTGATGTGACCAGACGTTAGCTTAGCACAAATCATAACACAAATCTATTCGGCACGCGTTAGGCTTTTATTGTTATGTGCACGACGTGTATTGTTGCACCGTTCATCGTGTTTATAGGAGCTCAGCTGAATCTTATGCCATCGTACAGTTATCGTCGAAAAAATGTTTCACAGATGGCGTAAGGATATTTAATATTAACTCTTGTAAACATGTTTTTCTGTGTAATAACATTCCGTGCTTGTATGACTGAAGTTAATTGCCGCGCATTCTTATGTTAGCACAGCATCCCTGTGAAGCAATTAATGTGGAGTGGTGGATTCGGTCCGTGGCCTCACACACACGCATACACACACACGCACCCGCACTCACACACACATACTGTATATATATATATATATTGTAGTATATACAGTATTAATGCTTATATTTTTGTTGATGCTCACAGGTCAAAGTGAATCAGAAAGGCTAACATGCTATGCAATTATACGTTCACACACAGGCACACACACACACACACACAGAAATTATATAACCACGCAGCTGCACTAATAACAGTTCCCACAAAACAGCATGAAAATGAATGGCATTGGTTTACTGTCACTTCTTACTTGCTCATATTTGTGTATAAAATGAGTGATTATATTTCAAAACGAGAAGCATTTTGTGGTTGAAAACATGGTCAAGCAGGCGGAAACTCGAAACTGTTACGTTCTAGAAATCTTTGCACTCAATGATTAGTGTTTTAGTGACATATACTGACAGTCTTTGCTCATATTCAACTTTGTACTCATACTTCAGATTTGTACGTGTAATGAGGACGTTAGAAGCATAAAAAAGTGAATATAACGTGAAAATATGCCCGATGTTTGTATTTGATACAGACAAATTATTACAATTTTAGACAATTTAGGCACAAAAACGCTCAAGTGAGTTTTGTCGGCGATCCCACTCCATATAAATGTTTAATGAACAACAAAACAAGACAAAAAATATTTATTGGGCCCTAAAGGATGCCAGGACCTCTCAATGTTTGATGGAAAGAACAGCATGCTGATCATTTTGACATTTTAGTAGAAGCCTGAAGCCAACGATGTAAAGTCTGAAACCCAAGATTGAGACAGCTAGGTGGAGTAAAAATAAAACAACATTATTTGGTTTGTAAAGTCCTGGAAAGGTCACCACACTGGGCTAAAAACAAACCGATGTGAACATTCACACCTATGGGTCCAACACGGTGAAATCCACTGTTTTTTTCTCACAAAAGGCAGAGAAGCAGTAAAACATCTTCACTTTTTTGAGAGCTCATCAGCACATTGTCTTGTCCATACGTACAACGGTATTTTGTAAAACGCAGCCTTTTCGCCTTTTGATTTGACCTTTCGTCCGCGCACGAACCCTGAAATCGGAGCTTTTTCAGAACTCTTGCCAGGGTGAAGATATTTAGAAACTCTGTTTTCAGTGTTTTTGATAACAGAGGTTTTGGCTCGAGACATCAGGTGTGTGTGACGTTATCTCCTGTGTTTTGACATCAGAGTGTTTGCAGTTTCTCCCCTTTGTTTACATTGCGTAAATGTATAGTTGTGTTGTAGTTATAAACATATAGTGATAGTTATATTACGAAAATGCAGCAAGGATTTGCGGCATATTCGCTCTGCAATTTTCCACATGAAAAGCATCGAGTTCGCTGGCAGATTTCAAAGGTAGAAAAAGTTGTGTACTCTTATGTAGCATAAAATGTTCGTCCACTCCGTCTCTGGAGAACAGCCGAGAAGTCATGGAGGGATTAACACATTAGACAACATGTGTCACACAGCAGGTGGAGGCTACTCCGTTCACTGACACGTCAATAGATGCAATAGATGCTCGAAATATCGCCTGACAGCGTGTTCTTGGGTTTCCATGAGGACCGAGGTTTATTTAAAGCCGTGCTTGTGTAGATGGGATTTTTTTTCTTTTAAGAACGTAGGAGGAAAACTTCCGTTTTACAAAATATCCGTCTAGGTCTGGACGTGGCATGAAATTGTGTATTTTTCCAAAAGTGGCTATTATTTACAGCTGTCTGTGTTCAAGGATTTGACTTGACTACCATTGTTTTTCATTGCGCCACATTAGCTAAACTAGCTCGAGTTAACAGCCACGTTTTTTTTTCTCAACCTAAGTATGTAATTATGGCCTACAAGCAGGTTATGTTTTCGACAGTCTCTGTACACATTTCCACAATCACCGATCACTCTCCTCTTCTCCCCTCTTGCCTGCGAACTGCTAATAGTGTTGATTTTATTGCTTTTCTGTCTCTTGTTGACCCTTGTTTTTATCATTTTTGCAAGAATAACCCTAAATCTGATAGTCATTGTTGAGTAAAAACAATGGCCACAGATGTTCGTCTTTCTCGAGTATATTTAGCGCCGATATGACGTCAACCAAGTCAACTCGGTCAATTCGTCTTTGTCTTTTTAGCTAATTCCTTGAGCCGACCTTCATCCCCCACATCCCTTCCTTCATCCCCCATGTCCTTCCCTCCGATCCTCGCGTCCTTCCCTTTGATCCTTGCATCTCTTCCTCCGACCAGCATCCATTCCTTCAATCCTCTCGTCTCCTCCACCCCCATGCCTCCCTTTGATCCTCAGTTGCCTCCATTTGATCCTGTCATCCCTTCAACGACTGCGCGCATGCCAGATCATTTATATTGCACATTTCATGTAGATAATAATTCAAAGGGTTGTACAGGCAACCCTCTTGTCTCTCCCTTCAACCCTATAACCTACCCATCATCCATCCCTTACACTAATCATCCCACCACTCTCCACCCTTCATTTCCCTCTTTTCCATGGTAGGAATACTGCCTCCGTCTCGCCTCTCTCCTTCAGGTACCGTCTGGGCTTCGAGTGTGTTTTGGCGTCACCGTTACAGCATGTTCTCTCTGAGTGAAATCAATGGTTTAAGCGTTCAACTTGATAGAAATATCAGACAACCTCAGTGCCCTCAAGCTTGTGCGAGGCTGTGTCAGACAGTGAGTGTGCTGTCTTGTAGAGATGCTGATGTAAAGTGTTGTCGGTGTGGTTAGCAGAGAACATACAAATGTTTAATGCTACGAGTCAAATTAGGGTTTCTTGAATGGCTTCGTATTGCAAAGATTGATTGACAGAGCTTCACTGGCACAACAAAATTCACTAGAAAAATTCTAAAAAACCTCAACATGGAGGGAAAAACATTGGGAGAGGAAAGATCTTGTTGTAGACGATCCACGGACCCCAACACACACACACGAACATTATATTATTGTTATATTATAACACTCACACATGAGTATTATAAGTATGAGTATTATTATACACCATAAGTATGAGTATTGAATATGAGTGATGTACTATACTCATACACTATTATACACTATTATAGTTATATCATAACATTCACCCACAAGTGTTATAGTTATATTACAACACTGACACACGAACGTTACACTTATCTTATAATGAGGAACGACTCCCACCCCATGCAGGACACCATCACAGCACCGGAGAGCTCCTTCAGCGACAGGCTGCTTCACCCAAAGTGTGTGAAGGAGCGCTTTCGCAGGTCCTCCCTTCCTGCAGCTGTCAGACTCCACAACCAGCACTGCTCCCAGTAGACCGCATATACGCTATAACTGCACTTTACTGGACACTGACTGTGCAATATCAACACTACTAAGGAACACCACTACTACTAATACAATTCATGCTGTACAATACTCATGTGGAACTACATCTCTTCTTACTGTGCAATATAATGTTTTCCCACTTATGAAACCTTTTAATAGTTCTTTAATAGTCTGTATTTTTTATTTTTTATTCATCTATATTGTACATACTGCTGTATTGTCTCTACACACTGTATATTTTTCTGCTGCTATTTTTTTATACCCCCCATCTATTTAAACTGATTCA
>OMNV01012757.1:0-27926 GCA_900303265.1 Brotula barbata
TGATAGAAAGACATCAGGATAAAGACAGAAAGACAACAGGACAAGGACAGAAAGACAACAAGACAAGGACAGAAAGACTTCAGGACAAAGACAGAAAGACATCAGGGCAAGGACAGAAAGACACCAAGACAAGGACAGAAAGATATCAGGACAAGGACTCAAAGACAGAAAGACATCAAGACAAGGACATAAAGACAAAGACAGAAAGACATCAGGACAAAGACAGGAGGACAACAAGACAAGGACAGAAAGACATCAAGACATCAAGACAAGGACAGGATGACATCAGGACAAAGGCAGGAAGACGAGGACAGAAAGCTATCAGGACAAGGACAGGGAGACATTAGGATAAGGACAGGAAGACGAGGACAGAAAGATATAGGACAAGGACAGAGAGACATCAAGATGATTTAAGAAATGTCATCTTTTTCTCTTGAAATATTCTAACCTTATTTCTCTTATTTTCCCACGTTTCAAATCTATTGTCCTTCTTTAAATAGAGATATTCTGCCTTCATTATGATCGTATTTGGACTTTATGACTTGATTGTTTAAATGTCTCTTTAGATGTCCTTCATCTGTCTCCAGGAACAAATGCAAATAACTCCATATGAACCCTTGAACACAGTCTGGTTATGTTGAGGAACTAAATCTGACAGTCAAACATAAACGTCAGTCTGAAGTTCCTGGAAGAAAATTCAATTCAAATTCTGGGAATAATAATTTAAAAAAAAAAGATCTTGCTCAACCAGTTTGGGATCATTACACAGAGATCTCATTAGCAGACAAAAGGTGTATTTCCAGTTTGCCAGCTCGCTCACAGGACGTGTGCTGTGTGAGATTGTTACCCCAGTCTGCGTTTGCTCTCCTCGGGGGCCAGCTGCTCAAAGGTCTTGGCCTCGTCCTGGCCCAGGAAGGCCTCGTGGTCGTAGTCGTAGTTCTTTTCGTCGTCGTGTTCCAGGTGGCTGAGCGGCTCCTCCTGGAAAACACGCTTCTTAATCTGAGTGGGTTTACTGCTGGCGTAGACCACACAGAGGAGGAAACACATCAGCAACGACCTCATCATCCTGAGAGGGGGTGAGCGAGAGAGGGGGGCAGAGAGATGGGGGAGAGGATGATAACCAACTGTTTCTGTGTATTACAGGAAGCTGTTTGTTTATTGTTGTAAAAGTCCAACCTATTAGCGACCTCGTAGCTCCATAGCAGCTGTCTATTGAAATGAAGACGTATTGTTGAGAGCGGACGGACAGTTAGGAACCGAAGATGCCCCTTGGATGAGTCGACCTGGGGTCAGCCCTCCTTCGTCCTCTCTCTTTAGTAACGTTCAGCACACACTAGGATACACGGACTGACTTTACTTGGACTTGTGTGTTGTGTCTGTGTTCTCTCTGTCTGTCTGTCTGTGCACTGAGGCCTGATGTGGCGAACCATGCATGGCTGTAATGATGATGTAATGTACACGTCCACGTCTCTCTCTCTCTCTCTCTCTCTCTCCCTGTCTTCCTCCACCACATTTCAGATGGAAATACTTTTTGTTCACGCTGCTGTTATCATTTAGCAGATTCACATTTTCCTTCCAGATAACTACAGATCACCGTTCTATTTAAATATGATGACACGTTTGAGCTCTTTTTAAATCGATGGTTTCCTTTTCTGGCTTACTGTTCTGAATATTCGTCTGTGGCAGGATTTTAGCTCCTGCAACAGATCATTGTTCTCTTACTATAGTACCAATTTGCACTTACACATTAAATGTAACTCCAAAAACAGGAGGAAAAAGACCACTGAGGCCACTGCATGCACAGATGAAGAACATCTGGAAAATTGAGTAGAGCAAAATATGGCACCACTCCAATGCTGACTCGGATGAATCCAGATATTAATATCAAACAGATAATAAGACATCATCCTCTCGTGCGGCAGGGAGCGTCCCAGCCTGTCCTCTGTCCATGTGTGGAGACACAGGGCTGGCTGCTGAGTGGAGGAACGCACCAGGTTTCCATCTTTCCTTCTTCTTCATTTCCGCACCAACAAAGAGTACAAACACACAGAGACACATTTCTCACCTCGTAGCTCTGGACGTTTCACTTTAACAGCTTCTTCTCTTCTCCGTGCAGCGTTTCAAACACACTCCCGTTTTATCTTCTCGCTCCAACACCGCTGCCCGTGTCCTGCTGCCTCCAGCCAATCAGCGGCCTCCGGGAACACTTCCCGGCCTTTCATTGGTCCACTTCAGCAAGCGCGCGCTCCCCCTCCGTGACGTCGCCGTCGCCGGCTCATCGCACCGACCTCTCATTGGCTGTCGCCTTCGCGGAACGAACTGCGGTGGGCCGGACGGAGCCTCCGCGGTGAGAACCGTCTCAGCTGCTGTCTGCCACGTCCGCACTGTGGAAATTCCTCCATGGTTCCGGAAACAGAAGACAGTAAACTCTACACACCGCGCTTAGATACCAAGACAAGTCACAGTCCGATGAAGAAAGCCACAGTCTCTAAAGATATTAAACACGCAAGCACGCGTTCTTGGACAATCTGCGTGAACTGAGAGAGATTCAAAATGACCCAAAAATGGAAAGGTTACTGTATTTGGATTTCAGGATAAAAATCACGAAACCAAACATTATTGATTTCTATATGCAGCATATGATTTCTATGGGCTGCAATTATATGTATTGTTTATTGAGCATTTTATGAAGCAATTGATTTTTTTACATGGCATACTCAATTGTTACTGTAATAGGTTACTAATGTGAGATTTATCTTAAATCCTTTTAAATCTCCCTGAACTTTTTGCCTCATTAATTCACGCGTGCTGAATGGGTTATAGGCAAAGAAAAATTAGACATATATCATTCAAAAATGAAAGAAAAATGTGAAAGGCACAGAGCTGACGACAAGGCTGTGTCATAAGTCAACGTTGGCAGCCAATCATAATAAAACAGTAAGACTAGAAAAGAAAAAAGATAGAATTTTTGTCCAGATTGGTCCAAATGTTCTACATGCAGAAACTGAGACAAGTGACCCAAAATTCTTGAATAAGATCGAAGAAATCTGTGGACCTAACAAAACCAGGAAATGAGAATTCAGATTGTATGACATATGTTTCAAAAGTGAAATTCCAAAATGCAAAAGCAGTAATTACAGCACCACAGTCATGACGGCTGGTACCAAAACGGTAAACGGTAAACGGTAAACGGTAAACGGTAAATGGACTGCATGTCTACAGCGTTTTTATTGTCTGGGACCGCTCAAAGCTCCTTCCAATGTTTGCCTCACATTCACCCATTCATACACACATTCACACTCTCACAGCCCAGGTAACCACGCAAAGCCCACTTGGTTGTTGGGAGCACTTTGGGGTCAGGGTCTTATTCAGGGCCCTTCAACATAGAGGAACAGGGCATCAAACCAGCAACGCTTCAATCAATGGGCGACCTCCCTTACCCCCAAGGTAAGGTTAGTACTGTTGCCTCACAGCAAGAAGGTCGTGGATTCGAATCCCGGGATCGACTTCTACATCTTCCTGTTTGGAGTTTGCCTGTGTGGGTTTCCTCCTGGTGCTCCGGTTTCCCCCACCCACAAAAACGTTTACGTACGTTAGGTTAATCGATTCTGCCGTCGTCCCTGACCAAGACAAGGTAGAAGATCTGGAGTTGGTCCCCGGGCGCTGTTGTGTGTGTGTGTGCTTGCATGTGTTGTGTGCTGCCCACTGCTCCTCATATCAAGGGGATCAATAAAGTGCCCTTCTTCTTCTTCTTCGTCTTACAATGGGTTCTTCCCAGGATCAGATCCTCCATGTACACCGTGTGTCAAGGAAATCTGTCAGTGACTCCTGGGGATAACCTCCAACAAATGTCCTCCCTGACCTCCTCTGACTTGGACATTTGTCCTACAAACTAACCCCTGCTTTGATTGTGTGTTTAAGGTGGCATAACTTATTAACAAAAAGTGATTCCTGAAGTGGTAAAAGTAACTGTGAGGATTTTAAATTGTGAATTTAAAACTGAATTTCTTGATTTTGCTGCTCCACATTACACTTCGTCCATTTAATCTTCTTGATTTCTTGGTGGCTCTGATATGATTGAAATCATTATTATAGCTGCTGTGTTTGCTCTGATTGTACCTGACTGTAAGCACATTTCCCTCAATAAAGAGCTTAAACTTCCTACAATTAATATCTTTCTATTATGGACTGATGAGGACATAAAGATGGTATAAAAAGTGGATTGTTGAGTAAATGATTCACATACTGTATATTTGAATGCCCTGAATTGATGATCATCACAGTCTAAATTGTTTTCTGCTGTTTTCTGCTGGACAGAAAGTAGCTGCTCAGCACGAAGTCAGTTCTCTCTGACCGGATCAACTGATGTGGCGACAGGCCTCATCGCTCGATGTCCTCCGGATGATTTTATTCATTGACTTGCTGCTCTACTAGTTTGTGTTTGCATTTCCAGTTTGGCTGATCGGGAAACACCTGAGGCTGTGCTACGTGTCCACAGCTGCTTGGAGAAATGTTGGATATAAAACTATGTAATCGTCAGTTGGTGTCTCATTTCATGTGACATGAAACGGATCATATTTGTGTATGTTCGTGGTGTGTAGTAGAGGGAGGGCCACACATCCTGATCCAGAGATAACCTGCAGCCTCTCTAACAAACCTCCACCATCCAACCCGGGACTGATTTCATCCACTCATCCATTTTGAGCCAATGTCAGCTGTGATGTTTGATAATAGGAAAGAACAGGTGCAATTAATAACGTCACTGCATTAACGACTGTATTTTATGTAGAGGAATCAGGCCAAGATTCACACTGGTACAACAAAAGCCAACAAAGTCATGGCTTCTTACTATTATAATGTTATTAAGCTAATTACTTCTGCCATTGCCCTTGACAAGGAACTAGGCTGTAGATCTTGAGTTGGACCTCAGGTGCTGCGCTGTGGCTGCTCACTGCTCCTCATAGGATAGGTTACATGCAGAGGATGAATTTCATTGTCTGTGGATAAATACAACACGAGAAATGTCTACTCAACCTGCTGTATATTAAGACCCCATCAATAACCTACACCTAATCTCCAACAAATATATCAATATGTGTTCTAAAAATGACAACATACGTGAAATAAATGAATAAATACAAACAAGACAAACAAATATATAAGAAAGAACTGTGGATAGTTGTCATACGTATGTTTGTCAGTGACATTAAAAAAACAACAACTTGTAAATGTATTCATGTTTCTATTTCAAAAATATGGTGATAATTCAACACAGAAGAATGCAAATAAATTAATCTCCAACATACACAAAACTCGTCATTTGAATAATTGCGATAATTCCTGCCAGGCACAATTTGGGACGCACCACACCGGGGTCCTTCAGCGGTTCACACGGAAACCAACGAGGGTGGACTATCGTTTGTTTTGTTCCGTGTAGCAGGTAAACCTTCCCATTTTACAGCTAATTGCACTGACACGTGAACGAATAAACACCGATCTGTGGTGTCTTCACCGTTCGTGTACATTAACGCTAACACTAAGGAGACAGCAGCTGTTAGTTTGTCGCTGTCAGGATGTTTACATCCGTTTCAGATTTTTCATTCAAGTGGCCTAAACGCTACAGCCATGCTAATGCTAAGAGTGCTCACTAGCTAACGTTTAGCTCGTTATGAGTTGTGACGTGCGTTTAGAAAGTTATTGCCGCAATTCTTATCAAACCAAAAACCGATTTAGTTATTATTTGATTAACGGAATCTAAACTACGTAACACGAACGAGTCAAAGTTAGTAAAAGGCGGTGTAGTTATGCTAGCTCGCTAACTGCTGTGTGGGTGTGTGCGTCACTCAAACTAGCGTAAACGTCATTGTTTGGTTTGGCGATTTCATCTTAATTAACTGCATTTTATACATCGTTGGAATAAGTCAGAAGCCAAATAACGGATAGCGGTCATGGTTATTATTGATTTAGTCCACGCACGAAATAAATGAACAAGTATGAAAGATACACAGACACGGTAGTCAGAAACAAATTTTGGAAACTTAATTCAAGCAGAGGTAAAGGTCTTCTCGACTGACTTTAAAAGTACGAAATGTATGAATGTCGGTCAGTGGTCAGAGTGAGCGAATTTAATATCATTAAAGTTAAGGAAAAGTTAGGGTGGAACTTGTTGCTATCCAAATAGATAGATACTTTATTAATCCCTAAGGAAAGTCAAGTCATTCAGTATCTGATAACAACGACTAGTCAAACATGCAGTGTTTGAATGCAAGTAATAACAAAACAGTAAAGATAATGATAATAGAAGAATAGAATATATAGAACAATATAACTCAGTATAATGTAAATAAAAATATAATTAACCAATATAATATATATACACGCACTCACAGACACACATATACAACAGCAATATAATGCTAAACGTTTGGTTTAGCAGTCAGTGTGTTGTTGTCAACCCGCTGCCCTCCCAAGGAGGAGTTGTACGGGCATATGTCCTGGGGAGTTTATCCGTGGAGCAGGACAGGGACAGCGTCCTGTCCCTGAACATATTCCTCTGCCTGTTGAAGGTGGTATGCAGAGGATGGTGGACATTTTCCAGGATATTTTTGCTTGCGTGTTGTGTTATAGGGGATGTATTTTGTTTACGACCATAAGATGTCCTGCATACTTAAAGAAAAGATATGTCTACAGGGATGCAGATTGTGATACTTCTAATGTTGTGCCATAGGGCTGCACAGGGCTGATATGGAGAAAGATTCTAGTGTAAATCTTGTTGAATGATACAATTGCAATAGTTAGTTAGCTTAGCTGGTCACTGATCATTTCTCACCCAGATGGTACACAAACTCACACGTATAGACTTGCTCTTTGTTTTTGCGTTCAGCCATGAACGTTCGGTCCTTCACCAGCTCGGTTGTCAGCCTCTCATTAATCTCAGTGACTACTAATTTCATTACAGCCATGTGCTATGCGCACATTGCATAGATGACTTGCTCTGACAACAAAAATGACACACCATTCATCCTATTTTGCCAGGTATGAGGTATCTTTGAGGTTTGCCAGCTAAAATGTATTCCTAAAGGAATTTTTGAAATTCTTGTACAAGTAATGAACCAAAAAAAGATGATCTGCACATCCAACCTGATGATTGTTCATTGCATCTATTGTTTGGTCTCATAATCAGGAAAACACTCAAATCGAGGCTTTTGAAATCTCAATGGACAAAATGTCTCCTTCTTGGATGTTGATGGCGGTTTTTATAGGACAAAATTGCTCAGCAACCGAGTGGATATAAGGGAGTTTTTAATATATTTTATTCGATTTAGTTTGTATTTTGTAAGTTTGCTGTTCAACATAGAATTCATTCCAACGCTTTGTAACATATGCCTTTTATTTTTTTGTCTTATCAGTTGTCAAATCAGGCTCAACACCATTGTTTGGATTTGTAATACTATTTTACTGCACCATACATCTATCCATATTTATTTATCGAGAAAAAATACTCATTGAGATTGAAAATCTCTTTAACAAGAGAGGTCTGGTCAAGATAAGCAGCAGAAGGCAAAAAAAATACAAGGAACAGACATGTACTCACATACACAAGAAGAACAATCTATGTTAAAACTAATTAAAATGGCTCTGTTGAAGCACTGACAGTATGAGTCATTGATTTCACTTTAAGAAGAGTTTTAAAAGCATTCAAAATGATTAAATCATCAGGTTTAATCTCTGACTTAAGCTTTTCTTACCCATTTCAGTGCGGACTTAAAAAACAGAAAGTGGGTAGAGATTACATAACCTTAGATTGTGGGACACAATCTGATTATGATTAATCAAGGAACATAAATATGGGGAGAAAATGGCAACAGTAGCTTTATAAATAAAGATGTACTGATGAATTAGTTCACGAACTGAAAGAGGAGCAACATTCGCTCTGAACGTTGGGGCTCCATAATAAACAGGGTCTAGAGCACACTAACTTTGAGCATCACCATAAAACATCACATAGCAGTCCCATGATATGGGCGTTTAAAGAAATACTGCTATCAATAATAAGATCAGTGTTTTCATACGTGCAAACCTTTTCAATCTCTTCACCTAGAGCTGTAGTAATAGGATTGAGGTCACACTGCTTTAAGGTGGAGTTTGTGAATAACGTATATTTGCTCCTATCTGAATTTAATTTGAATTAATTTTCAAGTTTAGCTTTCCTATGCTGCACAATATGGGAAAATGCCTGCAACTGACATAAAACTTCATTTTGAGGAGGAGCTGTGCAATAGATTACTGTATCGTCTTTATAGAAGTGTCAATTTCCATTAGGACCCACTTCATCAAGACCTTAACATAGATACTAAAAAGGAGTGCACCTAGAACAGATAGCTTTGGAACATTTTAAAATTTGGATGTATGTCTTTCTACCTTCACATGTTGAGTTTTATCTGAAAGATAATTTTCAAACCATTTTGCAGCTCTGAAGGAAAAACCAAAACTACGCAGTATGCAACACAATTTTTTGATCTGCTGCATGAAAGCTTTTAGAAAGCTCAGTTAACAAAGCGGCACCGCGAAGACGGTTATCCAAAGACTCCGGATTGATGCACACAAAGTTATTCACACACATTGAAACATGTCAGTGGCCAAGTACATGTCGCATTATACACAATACATCTTCATCAGAAAATTATGATATCCCGCATAGTTACAATAGAGGACCACTAACGTTGCATCTTTATTTCCTCTTTTTCTCAGCATGCTTGCTGAAGGCAAACACTCAGAAAACATGGAGGAGAAAGACGCTTGCTCCTTTGGAAACAAAGACAAAGAAAAGGAGCGCGATGGTGACAGAAGACCAGCGGCGGCTCGGGATAAAGTGAAAGACGAGGCAAAGATGAATGCCAAGAAGGAAGGCGGCAAGGAGGAGAAGAGGAAGCGCCTGGAGGAGGAGAAGAAGAAGAAAGAGGAAAAGGAGCGAAAGAAGAAAGAGGAGGAGAAACAGAAAGCTGAGGAGGAGCAGAGGAAGAAAGAGGAGGATGAGAAGAGGCAGCAGGAGGAGCAGGAGAGGAAGCTTCAGGAGGAGGAGGCCAAAAGACAGCGCGAGGAAGAGGCAGCTCTGCTCAAGTAAGCCAGGCTGAAGTTTGTAACACTGCATTTGTAGTAACAAAACAATAAGGCACATTATAGATCAGACAAACAACCATCCTGCTGCATTTAAAACCTAATTTGTGCATATGAATAAATGTGCTACTGCAAACGTCTGTCAGAGTGGATCAGGAGACATTTTGTCCTATGTAACAACAACGTCATATTTTCTTTGCAAGTTTCTTTTTGCGATGGAAAAATGGAATAAAAATATAAATGCAAGGTTAGAGGTCTTTTATTACAGGACAACATAATGCCCTGATTGAAATGTATAATCTACAACACAGTGTAGCTTGGACTTGGCTACTCACATATTTTTTTCTACATTTGTTTGTTTTCATTACCCATATTTCAGTTATACGCCTAATATCCCACCCACATACTGTAAGACCTTTACTGCTTGAATATGGTTTCCATTAAACTTTCGCTACATTGTAACGCTGATTAACTTCTGCAGGGAAAAGGAGGAGGGGCATCAGCTGCATCAGGAAGCCTGGGAGCGCCATCACGGCAGGAGGGAGCTTCGCAGCAAGAATCAGAACGCTCAGGAGAGTCGTCCTGAAGAGGCCTTCTTCAGCCGCCTGGACTCCAGCCTCAAGAAGAACACCGCCTTTGTCAAGAAGCTCCGCACCCTCACAGAGCAGCAGCGAGATTCCCTCTCCAATGATTTTGCCTCGCTCAACCTCAGCAAGTACATTGGCGAGGCGGTGAGCTCCGTGGTGGAGGCCAAGCTGAAGATCTCTGACGTCTGCTGTGCTGTCCACCTGTGCTCCCTCTTCCACCAGCGCTACACAGAGTTTGCTCCTCTGCTACTGCAGGCATGGAAGAAACACTTTGAGGCTCGGAAGGAGGAAAAGGCTCCAAACGTGAGCAAGCTGCGCACGGATCTGCGCTTCATCGCAGAGCTCACCATCGTTGGCCTCTTCACAGACAGGGAGGGCTTGTCGCTCATCTACGAGCAGCTGAAAAACATCATCGGGACCGACCGCGAAACACACACTCACGTGTCTGTGGTCATCAGCTTCTGTAAACACTGTGGGGACGACATTGCGGGCCTGGTGCCTCGAAAGGTGAAACTGGCTGCTGAGAAGTTTGCTTTGGCCTTCCCACCAAGTGAGATCATCAGCACAGAGAAACAGCAGCCTTTCCAGAACCTTCTGAGAGAGTACTTCACATCCCTCACCAAACACCTGAAGAAGGACCACCGCGAGTTGCAGAATATCGAGAGGCAGAACAGGTGACTTTCTAGACTTTTTATTTCCTCCACCAAGGAGGTTTGTTATCATCAGAATCACGCAACGTTATGAAGTCGTTTTACAAAATGTGGTGGGCAGGTTCCCTGGATATGATCCAGGGAAGAGCCTGTTAAATTTTTGCTAATGGTTGGCCTGATGGCACTGTAATAACCACTGTTATATGTTGTCCTGTAACCTTTGAAGCTGAAGCCTCACAACTCCAAACCTTTTTTGGTATCCTAAAATTTTTGCTGTCACAAAGTTCTAGTATAGAATCTTGGATCAAGCCGTACAAAGTTTGAGGATTGTCGGGCCTTTGTGGAGGTATGAACTCCGTGTAGTTTTGTTTTGTCTTTGTGACACAGTGCTGTCACTTTTTGTTGCTTCCTAAGATGAGACCTCTTCACGTTTTCTCCTTGTCAGGCGTATTCTACATTCCAAAGGGGAGCTGAGTGAGGACCGGCACAAACAGTATGAGGAGTTTGCAACTTCCTACCAGAAGCTGCTAGCCAACACTCAGACACTGGCCGATCTGCTCGACGAGAATATGCCAGAGCTTCCTCAGGACAAGACTGTCCAGGAGGGTATGTAATCTGAATGCTGTCCAGTCGTCGTCCCAGTCCATTGAAGGATTATTGGGTTGTATTACAATAATTCCAGCCCCGTTTGCACACCAGAGCATGCGTTGTCTAACTAATGACAAATGAATACAACAAAAATCTCTTTGATGTGTTCAAATCTAAATGGCTGGCCCTCAAAAATCCATACTACATGGAAACATGTCCTGAGGCTTTTTTCTGTGTGACTTTTTCACAGAACACGGCCCAGGTATTGACATTTTCACCCCCGGTAAGCCTGGAGAGTACGACTTGGATGGTGGGATCTGGGAAGACGAAGACGCTCGTAACTTCTATGAGAATCTAGTGGACCTAAAAGCCTTTGTGCCCGCCATCCTCTTCAAGGACAATGAGAAGGGCAGCCAGGGCAAAGACAAGGATGAAACCAAAGGTGTGTGCAGTAAATCTATAGGTAGAGAGAGAGAGAGATTTCATTCTCAACGGGCTCCTCTTTCTCATTGCTCAGATGTGCGAGAGGGGAAGGACGGTGCGAGCACCACAGAAGAGCTGGAGCTGGAGCTGGAGGCTCTGGACATCACTGATGAGCCTCTGGAACTCGAGGGTCCGGACGAGGCTGAAAATGAAGAGCTGGCCAAGAAACTCCTGGACGAGCAAGGTAAACAAAATGATGGATCAGACCTGGATGTAATATGCCAACATCATAATAATGTAGTAGAGGTGGGACCTCCCGATACGATATTAGAACAATATCCAAGTGAATTTTATATATGTGTGTGTACAAGCAGTACATTGTGTAATATAATAACTATATTGTGTAGATTTTTTAAAAATTAGTCACGTCAATCTCGGAAAAGTAAATTGGAACAAAAACACAAATTTTTCAACTTTCAGGTGAACGTTTAAAGTGTGCACCTAAATTTTTCACACAACAAAAATCATAGTGGAACAATAAAGGCATGTCATACTTTACTATTACTATTACACTAACTATTACTATCAAAAGTTATTGAGCAAAATTTACTGAATCTAAATTTATAAAGATTGGGGAGTTTAGGACAGTAATATAAAAAAAGAAAATGTATTAATTTTGAATTACAATATCTATTCATCTTTGGGACAATTCACGAATAATTTTTTCAACCATCATGATTCATAACAGAATCAATTGGATTATAATTCTACAACTTGTACAAGTTAATGAATGTGTTATTAATATATAATTATGATAAAACTAGATATTATAGTATAATAAAATTTTTCATGAAGTTCTGAATCCTGTTGTCATTCTCTTCTTGTGGTGTGAAATGTTCTTTAATCAAATGTGATTATCTTACCTCTGAAGAACAAGAGGATGAAGAGGCCAACACCGGATCCCACCTGAAGCTCATCGTGGACGCTTTCATCCAGCAGCTGCCAAACTGTGTCAACAGAGATCTCATAGACAAGGTACAGACAAACCTTCATTTCTACTCACAAAACCAATCAGGGTTTATCAGGCGTCCATTTCTCTGAACAAAACATCCTCATCCTTGCTTTTTGCTGAGTCAACCTAATAAGAATAAATAAAATCTGTCTTCTACATTTATTTTCAATTCAATTCAATTGTATATTGAGTTAGACTGGCAGTGATTTGAAATAGTTGACAAGCAAGGAAAAATGAACATCCTCGCTTCTGAGAAAATACATTAAACAAATCCTTTTTAAATTTACAAGCAAATTGTTGATCGCTGCAGGCTGCCATGGACTTCTGCATGAACATGAACACCAAATCCAACAGGAGGAAGCTCGTCCGTGCCCTCTTCACCGTCCCCAGACAGAGGTGAAGTAAATGTGTACAGAATAGATGGATGGATAGAATAAAGAGCTACCACCATTTATGAAAAAAAACATTTCCGTAAAACTCAAATATATGGAAAATATGATAATATTATTAATAATATCATTTGGCTGTCAATGCCATTTGTGGTCACATACTGTATATCCAAAGGCCTCCATCACGGATATTGTGGCAGTGCATGGCACCACCACCAGGAGGTGCTGTCCCCATACGCATTTCAAGTTTACGTTCCACTTCAGCGGAACTTCCCCAACATGCTTTCCAAATACAAAGAGTGACAACACATCGGAAAGGCAGATCATAAACATCAATCGCTACTATTACAAATACACTACTACCACTGCTGCTACAACAACTGCTGCCACTACGGGTAGTGCCAAGTAGCACCTGTGAGAGAGGCACTACTCGTAGTAGCTCCACTCTCACAGTAATAATCAGAGTCTGACTCTCAGACAGTATATACACATACAAATATACACTACTTGACAAATAGTCAAAATCATCTGCAGACTTATCAGTGGTGACAGGCTAATTAAAAGACAGACTGAGGTGGTGCATTGAAGCGTTTGAATTACAGTGTGGCAGAGGAGGCATCCTGTCGTTTTGTTTTGGATCGTGCTGGAAGTTACGTGTCACAGGGTCACTGACTGTTTCTTCCCACAGGTTGGACCTCCTGCCTTTCTACTCACGCCTTGTGGCCACACTTCACCCCTGCATGTCAGATGTGGCAGACGACCTGTGCTCCATGCTGAAGGGAGACTTCAGGTTTCATGTAGGTCCTCCTTTTCTGTCTGTGTTAGAACTGAGACTTAAGGTTTGGAAGAATTCATCAACTCTTAACAGCAAAAACATCACAGGAATGTCACTGAGATTTGGTCACACGGTGATTGCCGTTTTGTTTGGTCGTCTTTTTCTCTGTGCTTACTTTTTTTCTGTTGAACATTGAGTTATTATATTTTCTGTCTGTATGTCTGATTGGTTAGTTGCATGTTTCCAAATTGCACTTTTAATTTCACTTTGATTAATTGTGCAGCGCTATTTGTAAGAACAGATCTCTCATCAACCAAACTGGGGACAAACAGCATTACAAGTCAAAAAATGAATTCTCTAATTTGCTTCATATTTTTCATCACAGATTCGGAAAAAGGACCAGATCAACATTGAAACTAAAAATAAAACAGTTAGGTTCATTGGGGAGCTGACCAAATTCAAGATGTTCTCAAAAACAGACACACTTCATTGTCTCAAGGTGGGTGGAGGATTATTAGCAATCTAAAGTTGTGTTTATAACAGGAAGTTTGCTCATATGTGTGTATGTGTGTGTGTGTTTGTGATGGTACAGATGCTACTGTCTGACTTCACCCATCACCACATAGAAATGGCCTGCACCCTGCTGGAGACCTGTGGTCGCTTCCTCTTCAGATCTCCTGACTCTCATCTACGGACCAGTGTTCTCCTGGTGTGTAACGGCCACCATATTCACTAACATTCCTCACTCTGCAGGTTTTGTTCTAAGTGAAAGAAAAGAATCTGGGCTCTAAACAGCAAGTTTGTATTAAGCTATGGTGTATTTGTGGCTTTGTTCCTCACATAAGAGCACCAAAATATGAGGAGGGAATGGAGATGGATGTAAACAGAGAAAGATGCTGCATGAGAGGAAACTGAAGCAGGAGGAAATTTGACAAACTTGAAAAGAGTTTGATCTGGATGATCAGACTATTTTTATTGTTAATGAAGACACATTTTCTCACTCTTTCTAGTGAAGATTGAGTGTGTTGGGATCCTAAATGTGCCCCATGGTGTGTGCAAATGTCTAAACCTATGCTTTACAAATTCCATTCATAATTCTTATTGCGTAATTTCTGTTGTGGGAATCAAAAAATGTCACCATTTATTTGTTTGGTGTGTGCCTTTGCATGATATCTAAAACATGAAAATACAGAAAATGCAAACAACAAGCATATTGTTTGAATGTATTTTTTTTTTATGTGGACTGTTTTGTCAGAAATTTGTATGTAGTTGAACAGCCAATATTTTGTTAATTGCTCTCTTCATTCCAGGAACAAATGATGCGTAAAAAGCAGGCACAGCACCTGGACGCTCGCTATGTGACCATGGTGGAAAACGCATACTACTACTGCAACCCCCCACCCATGGAAAAGACTGTGAAGAAGAAGAGACCACCGCTGCAGGAATACATCAGAAAACTGCTCTATAAAGACCTGTCCAAGGTCACCACAGAGAAGGTACAATGTACACACTACATCACGTCAGTGTACAAGAACAGGAACATTGTTTAGGTTTTTGATTTTCCAACATGTAATGATATCTTAAAGACCCTGAATTGGTGATACTTGGTCTCACTTAACAGGTCAGTGGGTCTTAAAATGGGCCACTGTGTTATTTCTCCATCACATGCACAGTTAGTATAGGATAGAGATTCATGAAAAATGTGATATTTTCATAATCATTGAAAATACTTTCTGAGGCATTGATGATCATATTTGTATCAAACTAAACTTATAACTTGATGTAGAGGAGCTTGTAGAGGCTTTAACTTGTGTTACATGGATCCATGGTCCACTCAAAGATATACCTGAAAGAATCTTATATAGTGTTCTTGAACGTTGCTCAGGTTTTGAGACAGATGCGCAAGCTACCCTGGCAGGACCCCGAGGTGAAGAGCTACCTGATCTGTTGCATGGTCAACATCTGGAATGTCAAGTACAACAGCATCCACTGTGTGGCAAACCTTCTGGCTGGCCTGGTGGCCTACCAGGAGGACGTGGGAATCCACGTGGTGGACGGTGTCCTGGAGGACATCCGCCTGGGTATGGAGGTGAGGACAGGAACTATAGGTCAATGAGGAAAGAACAGTGTCTGTTTGGGATGTTGGACAGATATTATGATGCCAAGATACAGTATTTTATGACTTGTTCCATCAGGGAATTTAGTAAAAATCCATGAATGACATCTTCCTCTGCATTACAATGCAGTCGATATAAACCTACCTTAACCGCATTACATACAGCACTTTACTGCATGCACAGTATGTGAGCGTATAAATCTATTGTATGACAGATATCTGGCAGGAGAGTATCTCCTTTGGAGATAATGGAAAGAAGCATGCAAGGAGACAGAAAGGCGGACACAAGTAGATGCTAATCCTTGACTGACATTTTTGGCAGTTATGTGAAGACGAATTCGCTCATTGTTACTGTTGCTGTTATGAAGAGACATCATTACATGTTACACAACACAGTTTAGTTGCTGTGCCGGCTCTGAAGGTGTATGATGAGGAATCATAGTCCCCAGGTGTGGATGCATAGCTGAAAAAAGCCAAACAATGCTTAGGAAAGCACTTGACAACAGATGTGATGTAAAATTTCAATCTGTCCCCAGTCCCTGTCAGAATTTGAATTTATCCTCCCAGCAACAAAATTGTAATTTTCATTCAAATTGTTTTGCCTGATGAAGAAGAATATGTGTCCCTGTCTGTCGGCAAACTTTGAATTTGAGTACATAGGGTTCGAACGGACATGTGTTACATGTGACTCTCTGAGTTTCACTTGGATTTTGTGTTCATTTCCAGGTCAACCAGCCCAAGTTCAACCAGCGGCGCATTAGCAGCGCCAAGTTCCTGGGCGAGCTGTACAACTACCGCATGGTGGAGTCAGCTGTTATTTTTCGCACTCTTTTCTCTTTCATCTCCTTTGGGGTCAACCAGGACGGGACCCCCAGCCCTTTGGACCCCCCTGAGCACCTCTTCCGAATCCGCATGGTTTGTACGCTGCTGGACACCTGCGGCCAGTACTTTGACCGAGGCTCCAGCAAGAGGAAGCTGGACTGTTTCCTCATTTATTTCCAGGCACGTCTGCTTTCGCTGCATGAAGCCATTCTGTTTCAGTATGAATCCCTCATATTTCAGTACGAGGCTGTCGCACTTTAGTATGAAGCCATCGAGTTTCAGTATGAAGCCGTTGCGTTTCGCTAGATGCCATGCCGTTTTAGTATGAAGCTGTTGCATTTCAGTATGACACAGTCTCGTTTCAGGCTGAGGCCGTCACGTTTCTGGCTGAAGCCGTCGTGTTTCAGCGTGAAGCCATCTGTTTAAGTTTTAGAATGATGGCGTTGTTTGTGTGCAGCGATACATCTGGTGGAAGAAGAGTGTTGACGCGTGGAGCAAAGATCACCCGTTCCCCATCGACATCGACTACATGATCAGCGATACTCTGGAGCTGCTGAGACCAAAAATGAAGCCCAGCTGCTCACTGGAGGAGGCCATCAAACAGGTCACCGACCTGGAGAGGGAGGTGCTCGTCAAACTAGGTACGAAGAAAACGCCGCCATTGTATGTAATTAAACATAGAAGAGCGAGAGTATATGTAATTACTGCGTCTGTCAGGGATGTGTTTGTCTGTGCGTGCTTCTCTGTTTTCCCGGCTTAACAGCATTCCTTGGCGTGCAGGAGGACGATATGCTGCATCACCCCTCATTCAGCTCTATCCGCATGTCAGGTTTACGTCACAAAAACACATACCAAACACACTTTCAGAACAGCATAGACACACCTGATGGTTAACACTGAAATCAATTATATCATTACATCAATCATAATCTTTTCAATACAGAGAGTAAATGTACCATATACATGCCCCCATCCAAAAATTGTTTTCAGTTTGGTGTGTGTGTAATGTTTCATCTGCCGCTGCTATCTTATCCTCTGTACCAGGCTATGTGATGTTTTTTAATATAGGATAGGAGGGAATCCAGCTGCTGTAACAAACAAATTGCTAACAATTGATAACATTTCTGTGTAAAGGAGCACATATTTAGTCTGTCAGATCAAAGATGAATTTCTGGTTCAGTAAAGGTAAAGCTTGGTAGCAGGTGTAACACACCTCTTACAGAGGGCACTGTGATGTTACACCTGAACAATGTGGCTTTTAGGAATGTAATCCTGCAGAGGATCATAATGAATCAGGTGTAAAAACAACCTCGGTCCAGCTGTTCAGTCTGCTGGCAGTGCAGGAACTCTGTCATTGTTTAACAGTTTCAAGGTGTAGACTTGGAATGTAGAGAGAAAATACTGCAGGTAAACCGCAGCTCCACCCTCTGCATGTGTGTTTCTCATAGCTCTTATGCTTGTGTGAATGTAAGGGAATGTAAGAGGGAGTGATTGATGGGGGAGGTGGAGGCCCCAGGGCCGAACAGTGGTGCCATTGTTTTAACGTTCATACTTTTACTAGGATAAAACATACCACGTTCTCCCAGTAACACCAGATCTTCAACTTCAACACTCTAGCTGACTTCATGTCACCGCAACAAACACGTGATTACGCTCCGAGGAACCTTTCTAGTCAAACAATAGCTTGCTCCTGGTTTCCAGGGTGAATAATGGTTCTATTTATACCTGAAGGGTTTGTCGGAGTAAAGCTGTTCTGCTGGATCAGCTGGGTAGGTTTATGATATAGTCAGTCATCGCCATCTGACTTTAATCTGATTATTGCACGGAAATCCTGTTGAGAGTTATGTGTGTTTAGAATAACCTCTTGCTTTCAGAAGTAAGATGTGTGTTGTTGATGGAATTTGACCGTTTCCAGACTTGGAGCTCGCACTAGTCGACCCTTTAAGTTACGTCGTTTACTCGGTTTGGCTGGATGACATTGTATGAAAAAAAGCTTGCCAAACAGTGACACATTTGACTCCCAATCTACAAGTAACACATATTGCACTTACAGCAGTGTGTTAAAAACATATTTTGATTTGTATGGTAAAAATAATTATTGTAGGTTACCTGCGCTAAAGGCTGCACTTTCACCGTGGCCCGTAACTGTGTTGGACAGATTGGAGATGCAACGCTACGAGTTTGCTTTCCAGATGACAATGTGTAAATGAATGCTTGTGCCACATCATCATAGGTACAATGAAAACACAACAGTACAACACACCTTTATGTTTTTGTGGTTACTCTCTATGACACATGCATGATCTCTACAGGGACAACATGCTAGATTTTGGAGCGACTGACTTGCTCACGAGCCCTCCCAGGGCAGCTGTATGTTTACACCGGGACGCGGCAGGACTACCGTCATTTGGAGCTACTTGCACTTTATTTAAAGAATCACAGCTTTTTACGAATGCATGTGACAAAATTTCAATTGAAATTGTATTTCATGTTCAGGGTCAGCTATTGAACGCTCCAAAATTGGGAGAAGAGGAGAAAAAAGTTTAAGATACTGTATATGAGCCAAAAGGTGAAGTGTTCTATGAATGGCCACATGATGGCGCTGTTGAAACTAGATATGACGAGCCCTACCAGCGCTTCCTCTTACTCGTCTGGTCTGATTTTGTTTTTAACCTTTGTCTTACTGTGTGCATCGATGAAGGCCTAGCCATGGGGAAAGACGGGCGTTCCAGCGGCATGGGTGATGGTGAAGTTCTGGACGAGGAAGACGACGACTGCGATGACGATGAAGAGGGTGGAGCTGAGACGGAGGAGCAGTCGGGCAACGAGAGCGAAATGAACGAACATGAGGAGGATGTGAGTGTCCGTCCCCGTCTGTCGAACCTGTCTGTTAGTGTTAATGGTTTCGTGCGTGAAAAGCAGCTGATGTTTGTGTGTTTACACTATCTCCCTCAGTGTTGATGAAAACCATTTTGAGTTAAGAGTAAAATATTATTCAGATGTCAAATAGTGTGTCTCTTAGCCCCGCCCTACAAATCTCCCCTGACGAGACTCACATCCATGAGTCAGGTTCGTGAGTAATTCATAACTCATGATTGATGTGTGTACTAAACGGTCGAATCTTTTTGACTCATCATCATTAGGAGGTGCTGAAGAGAAAAATCTGAAAATCTGCCCACTGATGGATTCCTATCAGGCTCTAACAAGGACTTGGAAGTTGTACAAAAAAGGTTACACACTAGCCTTAAAGTGTTATGCCAGCAATTTAGTTTGATTCAGAAAAATTCATGAAATTTCCTTCTGAAGGAGGTCACTGACACTGTTTATCTGTCAAGTGTCAGTCATTGTCAGTTTAATCTGAATGTGCTGCCCACAGACCAAGTCAAGTGTCCACACATCTCAGCTCTGAATATGGTAAATGGTAAATGGAGTGCATTTCTAAAGCGCTTTTATCCAAAGCTTTTTACGGTGTTTTGCCTCACATTCACCCATTCATACACGCGTTCACACACCGAGGTAACCACGCACTTGCTTGTCGGGAGCAATTTGGGGTCAGGGACCTCAGACATGGAGGAGCAGGGGATCAAACCGGCGACCCTTCGATCACTAGGTGATCACCTTACCACCACAGCCACGCCGCCCCCTGCGTAAGTTACGCTGTTCCGCTTAACTCGGAGCGCACAAGTTGCCGAGTCTTGAGTCTTGCCTTTTGTCTTTGTGTGTGTCACTGTAAATTTGATCATTTTGGATTCTGTAAATTATTGGATCGGGTTTTTTGTGGCAGCGTCGGTGCTCCTGGAGGCGGGGCCAGACTGGTTTCCAGTTTCCGAGTCTGGCAACTCTGAAGCGGTTAATCAAAGTGGCATGTCACAAAGAGTATTATACGATTATAATTATGATATGCTTCTATGTGTCATCGTGTGTGAATCTAATCGGAAGGCATCTTTGGAATGTTAACGTTAGCTGTACCTGTTGCTGTGGATAACGTTCGACGGGAATCAGGAATTGCTCTAATTAAAGGTGGCCGACGTCACTGCTGGTGTGAATAATTCAATAGTAAGTTTGTCTCGTGATTTTTGACATCAAACTGGCTTTTTTTTTCTAGGAAGGTTCTGAGAATGAGGAAGAGGAGAGAGAGGAAGAGGAGGAGGAAAACACAGACTACCTGACCGACTCCAATAAAGAAAATGAGACTGATGAGGAGAACAATGTAAGCCCGTGACCAATTGTAACCACTCAATTTTAGTGAACCGGAAATTGATCCAATTTTTGGGTCTAAAATATTAATGAGCACAATAAACAGAAAAAAATCAAAGCCAGATGATTAAGGAGACTTAAATTGAAGACCATAACTTAGACATGCACTGTAGCACTGGGCAAATGGGAGGACTATGGAGGGGGATAGTGGCTGTCCTTACACTGAGCAAGTCCTCATTGTGGAATGAAAGCCACTACCCCCTGGTGGAGGGAGGGCCGTAAAGTCTGCCGACTGAGCTCAGTAGAACAAGAAATATGCAGAATGTCTCCGTGTCCCTCTTGGCGGAAGTTGGTAAGGATGCTTAGTTGTTGAGATGTTACATTACAATTAGCAACATAATGAAACGAGGTTCCAGTGTAGTTATAGGGATGACATATCTTTTTTACCTTACTTAATTAATCTTACCTTAATTAATCTAACTGGGTGCAGTTTTCGATACTTTATGTTAAATTGCGTGTTTCAGTGCATTAACTGACCAATCGGAGAGCTTGGGGTCATTGGCGAGAGTACTTTTACTGCACAGGGAACCAGAAAGTGTCATTTAAATTGCATTTTGCTTTGAGAAATAAACATTCCTTAATTCAGAGGATGATGAGCAGTCCAGATATCTTGTACTTCGATACATTGAGCTCTTTCTGCTGTGTGTCTGTGTAGGAGGTGACAATCCGTGGTGGAGGGCTGAAACACGTGGCTTGTGCTGAGGATGAGGACTTCATTCAGGCTCTGGATAAGATGATGCTAGAGAACCTGCAGGTAAGCGCACCGTGAGACCAAACCCTAAGTTTTCCTGTTCCTGTTCTGTTGTCGATACATTATTTGACACATCTATTTATTGTTCATTTTTTATGATGTACGTGTGGCCTATATGGATGGATGGTTAAATGGTGAAGAGCAAAAATGTTCAAGTGGATATTAAAGTGACTCATTGTCCTCATGCAGTCATATTGCAAACTAATTTGTCATTTTTCAAAATATTCTGTGAGGCTGGAAGGGTTTGGATCATGTTATAGTCAACAGGAAGCGGTCACATTTTTTTAATGATGCTTAGATAAATAAGATCTCAGACTGTGTCTTGTCCGTGAACTGTGAAACACTGCGCTTTACGTTTGTGCAGCAGCGCAGTGGTGAGGCAGTGAAGGTTCACCAGCTGGACGTGGCCATTCCTCTGCAGCTGAAGAGCCAGCTGAAGAAAGGAGGAGGCGGGCAGGCCTGCATGGGAGAGGGAGACAGCGACAGTGACACCATGCCTTTCGTCATGCTGACACGCAAAGGCAACAAGCAGCAGGTAACACCGTCACACGTCTCATTACTCAGCTAGATCCCAGGGTCAACCTCCACACCTTTCTGTGTGGAGTTTCCATGTTCCCTCTGTGTCTGCGTGGGTCTCCTCCTGGTGCTCCTGTTTCCTCCACCCACTAAAACATATACGTTAGGCTAATCACTCCTGACCAGGGCACCAGGAGGAGGATCTGGAGTTGGTCCCAGGGCACCGCTGTGGCTGTGTGTTTGCATGTGCAAGTGTTGGCTGCCCTCTGCTCCTCATTGAAGATGGGTAAAAGTGCAGAGAATTAATTTCCCTAATGGGATCAATAAAGTGCCCTTCTTCTTCTTCTACGTTGCCAACGATCCGATACGTACGCAGCAGCTACCGATCCGATCCGATTCACCCCCAATTTCGACGCAGTGCAATTCAACACAATTTGATTCAATACAAAGCGATCCGATTTGACTCAATGCGAAGGAACGATGCCACGGAATTCAAAGAGTTTGCTTATCTATTGACCCAGTCGTATTAAGAACAGGCCTTTTTTCATAAGTCCTGTACGAGCGCTCTGTCTGTCTCAGGTTTTCAGTACAGTTAGAGTGCAGTCCACTTTTATAACATCTGATGGGCACATAATAGGATGTTCACGGGTGATAATGTAAGCAGTGAGCAGCAGAAAGTAGCACCAATACAATAAGAAACGAATGAACATTTCACAGAGAGATGCTGCATGAAATGGAAAATCAAATTTAAACTAATAGTGTCAGTCACATGCTGTCAGTCTGACCGTCATAATCCAAACAGTCCTGACAGACATAGAGGACGTGCTTGAAGCCCCTGTGCTCTATCAGGCTGTAATGTCTGGATATCTTTACAAATAAAGGTGACTATGACGTCAGTTCGAACAGTTGGAGCTGTTAGCCGGCTAGCCTGAACGAAAGTTGAAATATTTTTCTCACCACTTTTCGGGCGTGTAAACCAGGATGAGTCTGAGCCCGAGGTGGGGGAAACTGGGCCACTGGCAGGCGTCTGTTGTCAATAGATCTGTTGTCAATATTTCTGTTTTTTAAATACATACAGTACTGTGCAAAAGTCTTGGGCAACCATTAGATTTGTTGTTCTATCAATGCTATCTATCTCTCTATTAGAATACAACCAGTAAATACAGGAGATGTGTCTGCAGTATTCAAAATCAGAAAAGAACAGCTTCTACAGGCTAAAGGGTCAAAGATTTAGTGTTTGAACCAGGCTGTCTTCAACCCAAAGGGAACGGAGTCCTAATTAATGTCACTGATAACACCTGGATTTGTCCTACTTTCATCCATTACATTACACCAGGTTTGATGGGGGGACCAGGACTTTGCACAGTACCGTATATGGAAATTTAACTTCCAAAATTCCAAAATCTAGGTATTGTTGTGGATTTACTCTGTACAAAAATAAGATAACCATATGAGGATTTCAGAGTGGCAGTTGTCCAATTGTTGGGGCTGAAGGCCAGTCAGTACATTTGCTATCACAGAATACTCATATTATATGTCCTTACTGTGAAATTTAGCCTTCTTGTGTTTAATGCTCAGCAATTAAGCAACAATCTAGAGAAACCGACAATTAGAACCTCTTTCAGTGAAGACGACATAGAACAAAAAGAAGTCTTTAAATGTCTGGCACTCATAGCAAACTATCTGGAAGCAAAGAAATCCCAGGAGAGCTGCCTGCACATTCACACATGTATAACTTGGAAAAATACTTTGGATGAATTCTGGGATTCATCATGTAAAATATTTCTCCTACAAATTGCGGATGGCAGATAAGAGCCGGTCGAATCCCCCCTTTACCTTATTATGGGTGATAGCTGGACACATTTCAACAAACGCGACTGCACGTGCTCTAAAACAAGTTCATTTGTATGATTACGATCGGAGTATCAGAGGGGTTTATTTCTGATTTTAATCACATTATATATCGTATCGTGTGTGTGTGCGTGCGTGGCGTGTATTTGTATTGTCTAAACATTCTTAGATCCAACTTTTTATCCTATAAAACAGGATGCTGTGTCCACCAGAATCGTCAGGCTTTCACTCATTTTTCTACCGTAGTCTCCTACAAAACAAATGATTTATTTGGTCCATTTTGTAGGATCACAGGCAGAATACTACATACAACAAAGTGTTTTTTTGCTTTACAAAAGTTCCATCCTGGTGTGCAAGCTTTCATTTTAATGCACAAAATCAATTTTTATTCATTTGCAGGCAAATATTTTGTAGGTAAAGTCACAATTGATGTGAAACGGTCTGCCACTGAAGGAAGTCTGCACATTTGGAGGCAACATTCACCGACTGAGACTCACACATGCTCATATTAATCCATCTACAATCACAGAATTCAGGTCTGTTACGCAGAGTAAAGGTACTTCAATTTTTTGCATTAATGTGCTTACATGACCTTTAAAGAAGCCGATTTAGTGTATCATTAGCTTTTAGCAGTAAATGCGGCTGACCTGGCGCTAAGATTACTAAGCAGACATGTCCAGAAACCGTGCACGAGTCCAAGAAAACAGACCAAATGAAGACCAAGCAAAGGAACGGCCAGAGAGCGCTCGGCCCTTTACGTTGACTCCTGAACACAAACCTTCAGCTGACAGAAACAGACTGAAGGCACTGTGACTGAGCCAAGGAATAATATTGACTCTCAACTTGCAGGAGTGTGTGAGTGTGTGTGTCTTTAAGCAAACGGAGGAATGTGTGGTTTTGGGGCAAAGGCTGGTTCTCATACTGTAGGGTGTGTCCAGCTGCTCTCTGCTTTCATGCATCATTCAGCCCACACGGCCTCACTGTGTTTAAAGGACGGGCGCCAAATACGTACGAGAAAAAAACAAAATCCTGGACGTACGGGAGGAGGCGCGAGGACACAGAGCGTCTGTGTCGCGACGTTAGTGAGCCGTGTAGATGGGAAATGACATTGCTGTCTCTACGCCCCCATCGTAAACACAGCACCTCCTGTGTCACTGCAGGACGGAATAAAAGCATCCCGTGTGTGTTAAGTGTCTTCACTTCCACACACACACAGGATAGTTTGAGGTATTTCACCGTCTATACAAATTGGTAGGTTACTGGATGTTGAGCTCATAGATCACCTGTTTTATTATTCATGTGGTTCAATGACTATTTTGTAATTTAAATTATATTTTGTTATTTAGGGAACTGTTGATCATATTTTGTAACCCTGAATCAAGATGTGAATAATTGAAAGTGATAATCTTTTGGTGAAGTGAAGTTAGGAAGCGTCCCCCACTGAGGGGCACTCAATTTGGACAAAGAGACATAAAAAGACAACAACATAAAACACCAGTGTCGCCTGGAAGAAAGGGACTGTTGTCCAACAGGTCTCGTCTGACTCCTCACGTGAACATGCATATGTATCCCAGTGTCTGCTTCCTTTCTCCTGTTTTTGATCATTGTTTTCTCTGAAGGTGTCTGTTAATCCTTCATCTGTCCCTACAGCACTAAGGATGGAGTTATGCTAGTACTTGTTCCACCTTATGTTATTACTCCACAGCAAAATCAACATTTATTCAATTCAAATGGTAAATGGACCGCATTTCTACAGTTCTTTTATCCAAACCTCTTTACAATGTTTGCCTTCCATTCACCCATTAATTCACCCATTCATACACTGACAGCCCAGGTAACCACGCAAGGCCCGCTTGCTTGTCGACAGCAATTTGAGGTTAGGGTCTTACTCGGGGACCTTCGACATGGAGGAGCGGGGGATTGAACCGGCGATCAATAGGTGATCACCGTACCACCTAAGCCACGCTGCAATTCTGACACAAGTGATAACCACATTGTAAGAAGCTGCGATGTATTTTAATATAGGGCAGAGTAGTATGAGGAGCTTCAGAGCAACCAGGAAACCACAGGTAAACAAAACTTCGCAAAATGGCGACGGCCGAAGCAATACCGTCGCATTCTTCAACATCAAAAGTCAGAGAGCTTTCCACCCTTGACGCGGCAAAGGAAAGGATTGTCTGCAAAGCGAACCTTGCACACAGTGTGAGACCTAATATTGAGTTTTGCTGTCATTTATCGTCACACCGAGTGTCTCCTTTTTCATCGTGGGCGGGGCTGCTGCTCCACACAGACATGGAAATCAGCAGAGCTGCAACGGTACCATACTGATACTCAGTTGTTTGTTAAGTTGGTCTACTAATATACAAGTGTCGTGTGACCCACCAAGGGTTGGATGAACCGCTGCGCCACCGATAAACAGCACAACGCGGAAGTTTGAGAGATTGCTGAACTGTACAACCGTAAGATTGTGCCATACAAAAATAAACGTGTTTCAGTTATTGCTGAGAGGTCTTTCTCCACACGGTCTCCACACCGTCTCCATACCGTCCACTTGTGTCCTACCGTTCAACGTTGTCCAAAAAGATCATTGAACGCAGCTTCAGCCTTCGTTACTGATGACGCTGTTGCCTTTGATGCGTCAAGTAAAGGAAATGCCCTGTGTGTGTGCGTGTGTGTACAGTATAAGATCCTGAACGTGCCGCTGTCGTCCCACCTGGCCGCAAACCACTTCAACCAGCAGCAGGCAGAGCAGGAGGAGCGAATGAGGATGAAGAAACTCACACTGGACATCAACGAGAGGCAGGAGCAGGAGGACTACCAGGGTAAGAGAACCTCTGCTTCCTCTCTGGGGGGCAGTAACTTAGAGTCTTGTCTGAGTCTGGCCTTCATATTTTCATTCTGAACCTGAACTGAGCCTGAGGAATCAGGATAGGGTATCGTACGGTGGAACGAAGCCCAACAGGGCGATCATGATGGCGTTTGCTGACAAAGCTTTGTTGAGCATCACACATGACGTGATTGTTGTGATTTGTGTTCCGCAGAGATGATGCAGTCCCTGGCCCAGCGGCCGGCCCCGGCTAACACCAACCGGGAGCGGCGGCCCCGTTACCAGCACCCAAAAGGCGCTCCCAATGCCGACCTCATCTTCAAGACAGGAGGAAGGTGAGACCGGCACCTGCCGCTGACGCGTCCACACAGAGCCACAGAAGAGTTTGTTTGCGATGTGAAGAACGGGGCCAAATACTCATTATCTCGCTGACTCGGCGGCGTTGGGGAACAGAGAGTAAGACAAAAGTAAGACATATGAAACGAGACCAAACAGGAAAGACAAGCAGGAGATATGGGCAGATAAGACGGAAGCAAGGCTCGGTGAATTAGTTCCAAGATGAAGAGGGAAAGGTTTAGGTGAGGTGTGATGGCTCATCTGTGAACTTGGAGGCGAGTTGGTTCAGTTTGGCCTGACAGTATTTATTTTCTTTCAAAGTTTGTTAAACTTATTTTGTTGGTCTAAGTTTTTATTTTCTCTACGCACAACAGCAGCTTGTGTCTTTGTTTTTGCTGTAGAACGACAGCAAAATAGGGATGGCAGCAGCATTACAACCTGCAGGTCCTACAGTAAATCTCCCACTCTGTCCTCCAGGAGACGCTGATCGGAGTTTGGGCCCCAGGAGCCAGCCAGCATAAAGAGAGAAAGAGAGAGAGACGATCAGAGGGGAATCGGTCTCGTCAAGTCCTCCAGTCGGTCACTGATGCCTGGACGGACCACCACCCCGCCCCAAAACCTGAACACAAACTAAAACCACTGAGAGGCCCGACCTCTCCAAGGAAAGCTCGTTAACGACTGTCTTCTGCCAGGGGAACGGGGGTCAAGCGTGATGAAGGCTTCATAGCCGCGTGCACCGAAAGCCACGGCGGTCTGGACCAGAGGCCGCAACTACATCGATCCGAGATGATGGACCGTCAAACGGGAAGTCAGGATGAAAGTATTGACCTCTTCTCCTCGTGATCCCACCAGGAACAAACTGACTGAATGTTTTGGATACGCCAGGATTCATCTGAGGACTAAAATCTT
>OMNV01012759.1:0-18012 GCA_900303265.1 Brotula barbata
ACAGCTTTGTGCACATTTTGATGTATTCTTACTACGGCCTCTCAGCTATCCCAGCCATGCGGCCGTACCTGTGGTGGAAGAAGTACATCACCCAGATTCAGCTGGTGAGGACACATTGGACATCTTTGTTTCTAACTCCTGTCTGATAGAGGAGCCAGGGTAGACTGGGATCCCCGAGGTTCCATTCAAAGGCCTACGGACCAAATAACTCCCAAACGCTACAGTTTACAAGAAAAGTAGCGTCGGTGACCGTGACCCAGTTTTTAAAGAGATCACAGATCTCTGCAGCTCCTCCTCTACCTCGGACACAGAGCTGAGATCTGAAGGGCTGAAACTGAACTGGCTCTTTATGCCATCGACTTCAAATAGTTTAGCCCCTGGATGACTGTTAGCTCTCCACGCTCACTCTCTCTCCCTCTCTCTCTCTGTCTGTGTGTGTGTCCTCTTTCCTACACAGATCCAGTTCTTTCTCACCATGTCCCAGACGCTGTGTGCCGTCCTGTGGCCATGTGACTTCCCTACGGGATGGCTGTATTTCCAAATAAGCTACATGGTCACACTCATTATTCTTTTCTCAAACTTCTACATTCAGGTCAGTTGGGATTTTACTTTGCAATAATACATATATATATATATATATATATGTATATATTTATGTATCCAGTCCTGGTCCAAAGTCTTGGTCCCCCATTAGATTTGTTGTTTTATCTCTTTATTAGAATCCAACCAGAAAATGTGTGTTCAGTATTAAAAATGAGAAAAGAACAGCTTCTACAGTCTAAAGGGTCCAGGATTTAGTGGGACCCCCCTTTGAACCAGGCTCTCTTCATCCTAAATGGAATGGAACCCTAATTAATGTCATTGATAACACCTGGATTTGTCAGAACGACTGCTGGGAAAAAGACTTTTGACCAATACTCCATATAAAATAACTTTTCCTCCCAAACTCTTTTTACCGGATTGAATATTCTAATTCGATCTTTGTGTCTTGTCTCGTTGTTCTTCCTCTCCTTCTTTTTCTGATTCACCAGACGTACAAGAGGCACGGCCCCCTCAGCAAAGAGCACCAAAACGGCTCCGTTATATCGACAAATGGACACGCTCGCGGCACGCCATCTACGCAAAGCTCCTCCCACAAAAAGCTGCGTACGGAATGACATTTGAAAAATGTCGCCCGTTTCTCCCCGTAGCTAACGCTTTTAGGCAGGACACAAACTGCATCCTCTTTTCAGGAATGACTTAGGGGTCTAGTATTCATTTCACATCACATGTAGCCACAGACACACGTACACAAGAGATTTTTCAAAGTATTAGATACTGCATAAAAGTACGACAAAGGACATTTACTGCAGTATGAGTAGTACTGCATTGATTTACTGAATGACCTCCGTGTTACAAGATTTACTTTCCCCCTTTGGCACGACATTAAAAGTGCTTCCATCAAGTAATCTATTGAATACATTAAATACTCCAAGTATGAGCAATGAACATTATCATATAATTAGTCAGCTGTAGTTAAATTTAATGATTTCAATGCACAACTATGATCGAAATATTCCGACATTTAAAAGTACATCGATCCGATCTTTTGTTTTTCTTTTGTTGTACATATCAAACGTTTTGAGTCATCCAACTTTCTGTGCTGTACGGGTCCTTTGTTGAAGTTCTTTCACCGTGCTAATTTGAAAAACAGTCATTCAAGGACAAATCTATTTTTGAAACAGCAAACAATATTCTTGTTTTATCAGGAAAGACAAACAGTATTTTAGGAATTTCTTGAAAAAGGTGTAAAGAAAAACAAACAAGAGAAATAACTTCATTTGTATTTTTTTTTTTTGTTGCAATTAGGAGTCATTTCCCGAATGCTTCCTCTGCTGTAGTGCCCTTAAGCCTTAATAATTACAGAGCAAACGCTGCGGTCCAACCGGTGTCTACATCTTGTAACGGAGGTTTTTTGACGACGGATGATCCAGGTTGACGTGAAACTCTGCATGCGTCTGACGGCCGTGATTACAAACATTTGCTCCGAAGCTTTGACTCGTCTGCACTTTTGTAGAGCCGAGAGCGATGTTGTAGTCCTATTTAAAATGCAACAAATAAAGTATGAGTCTCTTCTGTGGCCGTCTGATCATTGTTCTCCCGCTCTGGATTAAAGCGCCGGGTGGGGACGTTTGACCTCCAGAGGAAGGACACGCGCAACCGGGCGGCACGGAAATGTGTCAGAAGCAGCAGATTATTTTCTCTCTTCTTTTGTTCCAGTGTTTAAAGCTTTTTCTCCCCTGATAGTGACTCTTAACTCTTTGTAACGATAAGGCAGGAGCTCCTCTGGAATCTCTGGAATTCTGCATAACAATATGAGCAGAACGCAGATCGAAGGACAAGAGAGATAAGAGATCCACCAGTTATCTTACTGTAGCAGAGGATGCTACTGTGGTAGTTTTTCATTCTTATAAATTCTTATATATATTTTTGAACCTTTCACGTTTTAGTTGAAACTCGTCACATCTAGCAGAACGTTTGTGAAAACCTTCATCGAAACATTTATGAAAATTCATATCATGACTCCAAGTAAGACGTCATGATTTTACGATTAATTCAATCTTGTGCTCTTGATGCATAAAGAATATTTTCATTACAGTAATTTCACACCAATTTAAATTGTGAATTTGCAGTTTATGATGTTGTGACACATTTTAATCACCCATCATCTTCAACTATTACAGTTACTCTGTCCCACTGCTTCATTCCATGTTTTGAGTTGTTTTAACCCCAACATGTCATTAAACACTCGTCTTTGTATGATTTGCCGTAGCCGAAGCTCCACGTGTTGCTGTACCGGTGAGGTGTAAGGATCTGTGCCACCCACGAGGAGTTTATTTCAGTACTCGTGTTCTTTGTAGTGCCCCTGAATCATACTTTGCTACGTCTGCGTCCGCTCCACGTGTGTGTGAAGACTTTCAAACTATATTTTAGCTCCATCACATCCTGAGTTGTGAGGTCAAAACAGATTAAATATTGTTAATTAAATCATAAACGAAGTGACACGTTAGAGCTCATTGTTTATTTGTGGGTGGGTGAGAGGTCACCATTAAACAAAAACATGAACATTCATCGTGGGGAATACAGGAAAACAGTCCCCAAATATTTCACATAGCTGCATGTTACATTAGTTCAAACTCAGAAAAATAAGTAGCCATTTAAATCTGAAACCTAACGTGCTACTGTAGACATAGTGTGTGTGTGTGTGTGTGTGTGTGAAACTTTAGGATTGGTGAATGCATGAATTTCTGCTGTGCTCTTCTGACTTCAGTAGTATCGCGTGCAGATCTGCTTAAAGCGGACGTTCAGAGAACGCTGTGAAACTCTTCACACGTGCAAAGAAAAAGGGTGTGTACATCCTGTCCAGCTCAAAGGCAGTGACAACCGTTTCCCCGGTCAGTCTAAAAACAGAATTCGGATTTAAGTTTCAAGTAAATGAGGGCAAAAAGTAAGATTTACAATTAAAAATCAGTTGTGAGTGCATTATGTTGGCATGTCAGTGTGACAGAGGTGACCTACTTAAAGCCGTGACTTAAATCCCTCACCTGTACGTGATGTGGCAAGAGTGGTGTGTCCACATCAGTTTACTGAAACGCTGAAGCCCCCCAGAGGACAAACGCAGTCCAACATGGAAGCAGTGCTCGGCCTCAGGAGCGGCGTTACGCCTGAGGAAGCGATTCCTTGGAATCTCTGCCATTTTCTATTAGGATATAATCAAATTTACAGAGTGAATCAGCTCGAGGCCCCTCAGTGATCTTTATAGGCAAGAATGTATTTCAGGCAGAAAAAATGTTTTCCAATCAGACGTCCTGAACAAATCAAAGTATACTGAAAACAACTCCGATGACCATTTATTAGTTTTGTTTTTACCTTTATCATATTTTTTCCTCTTTAAGTCTTCATTAAGAGCCATAACACACACGTATCAGGTTCAGACCTGATACGTGTGTGTGTGTGTGTGAGATACAACAGTGATCATGGATGAGATAGGAGTGGTTCTAAACCTTGTTTGTTTCTGGGCCATCTTTTAAGTTCCTCGACCCCCCCACCCCATCCCAGGGACTCTTGCACGGGGAGAAATTTCATTATTATTGTGTTTTGTGTCCACAACTCATATTTAATGTGCCAAGAAGAAAATCAGACTTAGAAAATCAATATTTACACCCAGCCTTGTAAATATAACAGTAATGGGAACACCAAGGAAAACATTGTCTGTCCCGTAGAGTTTGATTCCATACGCACCTCTTCCTTTTTCTTACAGACAGCGAAAACTTTGGTTTGATTGTCTGTGTCCTGTGACAGACGGTAATGACCACGCAGAACAGAATCCATTCTGTAAACACACATCAACCAAATGGTTTACCTCCTTCAGGCAGAGATTGGTGAATATTGGTGTAAAGAGCTGTTCCTATCACACACGTTCTGGTAACCTGGGACTGAGACAGACCGTGCACCGGTAAGCCTGCGTACAGATGCTACGGTCGGATTAACGTCGCAGTCCACTGAAAACTCTGCGTCTCTATGAAGACGCGACAGGTACCCGTGTGATTACACAACGTGACGCCAGGGGACGTTTAATGAGAATAAATGAGAATAGACTGTTGAAAATGTGGCCGGTCAGCGTGGATACCTGGTGTTTCGGCTACACAAGCGAGGAACGATGGACAGAGGCTCCTCGGGGGTGGTCACCATCATGAAATGGCCGTCAGAGAAGAAACGGAGGTACCTGCGACAAATCTGTCGTTACTTTCTGCCGCACTCTGAGATTCAATATAATCGAGAGAAAAAAAACGAGGACACGTGTCAAATATGTACCTGTAATAGTCAACCTGGTGCCACGCCCTGTAAAATCCATCCAGGGACTCCTCGCCCTGTCGGATGTAGGATGACTTGCTGATGTAGACGCCTGTGAAAAAAGAAGAAAATACACGGTGTGTTCAACGTATGAGAGAGAAAAAAGAAATCAATCTAAAAACCTGCTGTTGTTTGGTCCATGTGTAAGGCTGCGTTTAGACGGAGGAGAACTTTGAAGGTGTGGGAAACGTTAAATTAATGAAGACAAAGTGAGGGAGGGGTTGAGATCTCCTCTCATCCAAAGCCCAGTAACAACCTGTACTCCATCTGCATGAGTTTAATTAGATGAAAAACCATTTACTGACCCCCTAATAATGGACTCTACCGTGTAGGAAAACTAAATAAGATAAAAAATGTAATGAATAAATAACACTAATATACATTATAATAGAATCTCCTGTCTAGAGTCCAGCATTCAAACATATGGACATTCAAATTGGGCTCTAATTTTGATTGATTGGTGACATTTTATTCTTTTCCCACAACGCTTCCTGATATATTTGGGATCGTTGGCCATGTTTACTAGAATTTTAAAATAGAACATGGACCCATAGAACATGGACCCATAGAACACGGACCCATAGAACACGGACCCATCGGTGGCTGCGTCAGAGTTCACGGGGTTAACACAGGCTGACAGGTGGACGTGAGCGATATCGGTCACACGGATGCATTCCAAATTTATAACTGACCGTCAAAACGGACATGTGGCCTCTGCAGGAACATCTCTCTCCAGGATCGGAAAGGTACAGGTTTGGTGCAGGTCCGCCCCCACACCTTTAAACAGGCAACGCGCCAAATCTCCGGCTCCCTGGGGAGGAAATCAAAGAGAAAGCTTGGAATTGTGGCTCCTCTGTTCCTCTCCCCCCATCACTACAAAGCTGGCACACATTGGAGCCGTCCAGCGAACCGCCATATCCTCCCGACCCAGTTGAGGATGAAGACTGGCACGCTTTGGCCCAGTTTAAAAGGAGAGACAGAAGACTCCACTCACTAAAATGTGCATTAATTACTCCTGCTCGTGGCCTCGACCACTGATCCCACATTTCTGTGGTGAAATTCTTCCTCTGCATTTCAGCCCTCCTCACTACGAAGACGGAAAGAACATGACAAGTCCACACACTTCGAGCCACGGCAGGACTTTATAGGAGGGCTACAGGAGTCAACACAGCACCAAGGAGACAAAGGAGATGACACAAAAACCTGGACTAAAAATGGATCAAATCCATCATGGGATAAAAATGTCTGTTATTTTATTGAAAACGGAGAATTGTTTTTTTTTTATAACAAATTGACAAACTGTGTAAAAATGATTTTGACGTCTGAAATTTGTGTTGAACTTTAAACTTTTGGATAATCCTGCTGACAATCTGAACGGATCAACCAACGAACAGATGCAGCAGCAAACCGTCCGGGCCCTCGGAGTTCTTCTCTCCTGTTTTTAGAGGAGCTCTTATCACTGGCCATAATTGTTCCGAGCCTGTAACCACCCTCCAACACGCACGCTGATAATGCATGATAATCAATTCCTTTTAAAGCAAACACAGCCATGAGAACGCCAAAAGGACGCCGACACGCCCACGGAGTGCCCGAGCAGCTTTTACCGTACGTGATGCCCTCGGGATTGTGGGTATTATAGTGATATGCGTGAACTCTGGGGTCTGAGCTTTAAGGCTCCCGGTGGAGATTGGTTTAATCCTGTCGTGATTGTAAGTGGAAGATAAATCTTTTGTTCGCTCCCGATGAGCTCTGTGAATTACTGACTGTCTGAGTGGAATCACAAAACTCCGTCCTCCTGCTGCACGTCAGTCCTCCATCCACACCAAACACCTGAAAGGGTCGACATCAGGGGCTGTAGGTCTCATTGTGGTAAATTGGAGTACTGTTCGGCCTCGGACCTTTTCCCCGACTCAGACTCCATCAGCAGGTGGCACTACAGAGACATTTTTAAAACTCCACTGCAGTAAAACTTGCTTTTGTCAGCGATGGTGTTTCATGCATGCCTCTATTAGACATCTGTTTCATCTATTTTTGCCCAGAATGTATCCTGATGTATCTGACATCTTTTCACTTGTCACTATAATTTAAAATAAGACTTTAGAAATATAAATATGGACCCATTGGTGGTATCCTCTTAAGTTAAAAAGTAAATTCTTACTCAGCCCAATCAGCTTCTCTTGCCGTTTTCTGCATTTTATACAAATATATTTTTGTCATTTTCTGCTTTATTGTGAAGGCGACAATGGAGAGACAGACAGGAAGGACGGGACTGAGGGGGAGGAGACGACATGCTGCAAAGGGCACGGGCCGCCCTCAGCAGCACGGCCCTGCTCTCAGCATTTTCATACAGCAAACACCAAAGGACTGTAATTATACGTTTGCCTAAATGCTTATAAGTATTTACACTTGTGCAAATCTTAATTATAACCAGTGAGAGGGGTGGGGCAGAAAAGACGGCTGTGAATGTTGGATGTGCTCTGATTTATCGCAGGGCTAACCTCGCACAGATGTAAAACCCCCGGCAAACCGAGGACAGCTGCTCCAGAGCGCGCATATCCAGATCGCTCGACACGACCCAACGAAATATGTACATCAGGATTTCATGCGGCAAGGCTGCAGAGAGATTAACAAAAAAAGGAAACAAATTAGAAGAGGTGATAGGCCACACATACACGGTATTAATGGATAAAACGAGGTTAAGAACGTGTCCGCCGTGAACAGAAACCGTCTACCTGAAATGTGCATCTGATTTGTTTCAAACTCCGGCATACAGATCTTTGGATAAGAACTTTCCAGGGTGAGTTGCTGCTCAAAGTAGGCGCACAAATCTTCACTGGTACAGTCCACATGAGTCTTCTCGATGCTAGAAGAAGACATTTTCAATGAAAGGAGCAATTACATCATTTGATCTAATGCATACATAAAATGGCAATAATCAAAAAAACGACCGTTTGAGACAGAAGTAAGGACATTTCCACATGTTTTCCTTTGTTTCTATCGTCACTTAGAGAAGTAGAGATGCTTTAGTTGATAATATCATGGCTTCTGTTACTTTAAACTATAAATCTAGCTCACATGGACACCTCAGTCTAATTGTAGAGTACAGTTTATTCCATTAACATTTCACAACGTAACAATCAAGAACAGTCCAGTATATAGATTTTGATATCATACAGACGGCTCGACTATTAAATGTGTGTTGTTAAAATGTGAATATTCAGATCCGGCTCATAAATAAAAACAGCTTACTAGTTCCTTCCGTCTTGATCTGTGTCACGTGGGCGGCTGTAGTCTGTAAACTGCAGTTTAAACTCGATGTCAGGCACCAGCTGCATGGCCTGGCGATAGTACTTGATTGCTGCAAGTTAAGTAACAAAGAAAACAACACAAGGATGATTTGGTGTCCGAGACAGAAAAAATGATATGGAAGGCATTTAACCAACAGATAAACATTCAAGGTGTTACACAAACTCACCAGAGATATTTACATGATTCAAAAGGCTCAGTGAATATCAAACTTTTGAAATAAAATATCTCATTTTGGTCCAGCGTAACCTATGACTTTTGGACAGACGCTATAGTGATTTTGACCAGAAACCAGTTTACGGTATTATTTCCTTCACATTTTCCAGACTTCATTTTACTGGAAAGTTATCTTTGATCATGAATTTGGAACTTGTGAATTTTTTGTCTATACTGCTTTTAAGCCAAATGAGTGAGTACGACATGGACAGAAAGAGTTAATATGAACCTGGATTATGTGAATGGATTAAGAGGAGAATCCATCTGTTGAATTAGAGTTCGCTGACCTAAGGTGCACATTTATCCTGAGGTGAGGCTGAGGGCAGTATATGCAATGAAGTCAAGTCCAGCCCAGATGTTGTCCTCAGATGTCGTCCTCAGACATTCTACCAAATCTCTTAGTGAGGTTTGGTGGTGCTGGGTGGGCTTCGTGTATTTCCCTGCTGTTGTCTTTGTTCTGTACACCGTCATGCTAATCTGATGCCGATCGCTGCGATATAACGACGCCATTGTGTTCTGATTCCTTTAATCAGACTTTAGCAAACAGTTTCTTGCTGTGGTTAGTGAGCTGTCTGTTTTTATGAGCCAATAATTCTGAAACTTCATTAAGAAGAGCCTTACTAAGAGAGGATAAGAGTTGTTTGTCAATTTTACCATGACTTTAAATTGTATTTCCTATTTTTAAACCCACCTTCATAGACGGCTCCATTCTGCTCCTCATCAACAGCTCTCAAGAACAGCTCTGTGGCCTGACAGAAGATAAAACGTGGCATTAACTCAAGGACGCAGAAAATTTGAAACAACAGTAGAGTGTACAGTGCATCAAAACATGAGGTGCAGAAGTATTGTCACTCCTCACTTTTTCCTCCTGAGCGAGTTCTTGCGTCTTTTTCAGACCCGTGGCTCGTTGCAATCGATCGCTCCTCCCACTCGCTCCACAGTTTGGTTTGAGTTCAGACATCCACCGAGATCTGAATGCGTTGAGCTCCACCTGCAAGTGAATTCAAATCTATCCTGTGACACCGAAAATCTCTACTATAACTTTCACAGTCTGCACATCTGAGTAGGTCAAACAGAAAAAATATACCGACAAGGTGTGTAAAAGAAAATCTTTACGCAATATTTGATCACTGCCTATTTCTGTTTGTGTTCTGATATGAAAAAATGTGTGCCAATGAACACGATACCTGGGAAAGGCCTGAATAAACAAAATGCTGCTGCCAATATTCAGCTATCTCTGTGTGAAAGAGGCTCCACAGAGCAAATGATGACAGAGACACGACCAGACGTGCAGCCAGGTACGTCTTTCACTCGAATGGATAAGACAGGAAATCCCTCCAAATCTATTTTTAATCAAATGTTTCTTACACAAATTCACATTCAACAATTCTCACGCAGACACATTTTCATTAAATGTGGAGAAGCTGTTCAAATTGACTTAAATGTTAAATAAGTATTTAGTGAATAACTTAATTATTGTATGTGAAACAATCAATAAAATGGGCAGTTTTAACATTCAGTTCAGAGCTCAGTCCAGGATGTTACTTACTAACTTCTATGTATTCAAAACTTCACACTAACTAACACACATTAACTTGTCTTTGGCACTGAGCCAAATTTTCACAAACTTGTTTTACAAGACTTTGGTATTTAGCTAACAGCAAAGATCCACATAAATGACTTCTTTCAATCCATATCATGGATCATCACGTGAAGACTTGAATGTCTGTCCAGTTCAAATACTATAAAATAAAACATAAAAATATAGAATTCACAACAAGATGCTGCCTTCAGCCTATCTGGTTTGTAAAGTTCTTATTCATACATCTTTATTTCAATACCATATGTTACCTGGAGGTCAGCATCATCTGAACTTTCATCTTCGTCCTCTATCGAACCTCCAATTTCAGCATTTTCTTCAGCCTGTAAACGTCAAAAATAGAAATATTACTCCACTTCATAAAAATAATTGTCTACCTGAAAACTGCAGGAGTAACATGGCTGCAGCTTGTCCTAACCAAGCAAAACTGTTGCACCAAGATTATCCACTATTGAATAAAAGCCATGGAAAACCTGACTAAGCCTGTGCAGTCCTGGAAAATTATGTTACAACATAATAACTTCTCTGCTTGTGCTTTACTGGAAATGTATAATTAGAATGAAATATTTTCTAAATACGAGTCTAATACTTTTTGTATTGCAGAAATGTTTCTATAAGCGGCTGCATCCTCTCAAGATACAACAGGAGATATGAAGAGCAGTGAAATGGATATCTGACTTCAAATAGCTGACCTAAATCAAAGCGAGTTGTGCAACTATCAGGGGTGCACGAAGGACTGCAAAACTGTGTGCATATATATGTCTCTTTGATCATTCCTGAATAAGACGCATGTGATAAATTGCCCATACCCATGAATGTGGATTTTACCAGATTCAAGTCATATTTCCAAAAATATCACCTGGCAGATCTGCTTAATCCAGCAGTACGACGATGTGAGCGCCAGCTAATGCTAACGTCACCAGACGAAAATAAAAAGAGCAAATGCTTCCGCACCATAGTGTTGTCATTCAATTATTGTCCTTATGCGATTGAAGGCAAAATATCTCTGGAGTTACATAAGGGTTAATTTATTTAACCTCTGTGGTGACACGTCAAGCACTGAAAAAACACAGGTGACGTTGGACAGCCAACGAGCTACCTAGCTAACAACGTCTCTTGTGAGTAACAAAAAAAAATGCAAACCCACCATGACTGCAGGACTTAGAAATCTTCGTATTTCCCCGAATGAACAAAACTAACGTTTACAGTTCACGGTCGGAGAAACGTACAACACAACGGACATATTTACGGGCTCGCAGGAACGCAGCCATGTCGCTGGGTGGCCTGGAGCTATACAGGAAGTTGCGATGCAAAACAAGTTGGGCTGGTTCAACGCAGTTACCACAAACGGGGCTTGTTATTGTCCTCTTCTTCGTTGGATTTGTAGCGCTTAGAAATAATCGAAGGGACGCACTACCGCCACTCACTGGTAAGGAGTGTGTATCGAGCCCATGATGATATAATACACAAATGATAATGGAAATAATAACAATAACTAAAATAAAATCAATAAATTCTGTCACTTTTCAGTTCTCAAGGATTTGACACCTGTCCACTTTTTTCTTTGTAATATTTTGGACACTAAATCATTATATGTTGTATTGTTTTTACCTGTTTCTACGTGTACGTCCAATCTAAATCTAGAAATGAGTGTTTTGTGTTTGCTGTTTGTTCCTGCAGATCTCATGTTATTAAACCATCTTCAAGTTCTTTCTCCCTCTCATTTGCAATCTTTCCTTTCCTCAGCCTTTGTTTACTTAAGTCTTTTTGTCTAAACCTTGTTGTATATATTGTAATGTATATTTATATCCACCGTTACCTTTTTGTGATTCTTTTGCACGTTTGTTTATTCATTTCCTTTTACACTTTATGCAACTTCCTCATGTTCAGATTCCCAAAAACGTGATGGTATGAATCCATGAAATATACAAGAACACATGGATGTGTGATTTTAACTCAGTTTTGATGTCTAATAGTTAATCCATTCATAGAGTATACCACGCGGAAAAGGAATTTTAAAAAGCCAATCTATCAAGAGTAATGTAATGTTCTAATATATACACAATACAGTATATACAATACAGTATAATATAATATATACACACACATGTATATGTATTTGAAGGACTCTGGATAAACCTATTGGCCTTTTGACACGAGTAAACCTTTAACAATTGAGTACATTATGTAGCAAAGCATAAAAAAATAAGATCATAAATAACAACAAATATCTTTTAAAATCCTAAATCTGATTTAAAAAAATCCTTAAATCCATTACCTATGAAGTCAATTAAAATCCTTCTCTTTTTTGAGCAATAGCATTTTAATTTCCACTTAAGGAGATTGGCCACGTCACTATAATTTATAATAATTTCATAAAGATGGACTATTGGTCATTATAACAGAATTTAAGTCTACTTGTTACATTTGTTGTTATTATTCAAGTATTAGTCCTGTATTGTAGATGTATTGGCGTCATCACCTCGTAGATTTCATTGTACAGAGTGGGCCGCCATCTTTGTTTCCCTTATCCGTCTCTTACTACATCGATGGGTCCTTGCGCAAGACCCAAACACGGTCAGTTATGTTGTGAATTTGTCTACAATTAATTATTTTTGGGATGAAGTAATAGTATAGCTTTTTTATTGGGGTACTAGAGTTAAACGGGATGAAAAAAATGTAGATGTCATACCGTTTCGTGTCCGTACTACGCCGGAGTCGAGCACGAGCTTTGATTTGTTGTGAACTGACCGCAAACTCCTTTAAAGCCACGCGAGATTATGATTTCCTCGCCCTCACTTAATGGGCCTCGATTATGTTGTGTGACTGCAATTGGTGCGGTTATTTCCCCAAATATCTAGCTAACACTTGGGTATCCGTTAATGAACAACAAACTCTACTCTGTGTTCGTAGCACATTGACGCAAAGAGGGTAAGGGAAGCCTCCGGTTTTCTTATTTATTTTAAATTATGTGAATACTGATACTCGCTGTGCGCTTTGAAACCGAAAATACTCCAAATAACGTTATCAATGTATGGACGAAACAAACGAAAAATGGACAGTTCGGTGTGTTTTTATACTAGCATGAACTAGCTTAGCTCACACCATTTGGGTAACGTGAACAAGGTTAAAAATACGGCGAATTACGACAAGTTAGATGAGCTATGACCAACGTTGAGTAAACAAGAATTATTATTTGGCTTGTAAAATTAATTTCATAAGGCGACTTTGCTAAATTCATCCGTAGACATGTCATGATATTACGGACATTATGCTAATAATCATACTCCATGGAGCTTGGCAGTTAGTTTCTCGCTGCAGTGTGGAAGGTTCTGCTGAAAACCAACAGAAGCTCAGTCCGTCTTCACTTGGTGAATGATTTCAAGGATTAATACATCTGGGATATATGATGCTTAAAATTCTGGAAATATCTCACAGGAAACTGATTGCCAAACTGAGGCACATTGCTTTGTTTTGCTCTAGAAGTTGCACGATTAAACACAAATGGATGCAAGATGTACAACATAAAAAGACAGATTGACCAGTGTACGTCTGATTAATCCATTCAGCCATCATCCTCCCTCCATTATACCAATCAATAAACAATATAAAAACATATTCATTCGGTGAGTGGCTTATGCTGTTGCTCAGATTTGAAAAGACAAATAGGCTTACAATAAAAAATAGATAGGAGACACCTGAAAAAAGCCTGAAAGGAAACAGCAGAGTGCATAAAAACCCAAATGCTTTTTATATAAAGTGTAGCTTCATAAGCTGTAATATATCACATCATACATTTAGAGCAAAACATTCACAGTAACTCAAAAACTGTTTACACACAATTAGTACATTTAAGTGTGATGTTTCCACCATGAGACTGGAATCAGCACAAATTGAAGTATGCTTACTACATGTAATAGACCCAGATTTTGATATTGGAATTGCATTTATTTTTACAAACATCTCAGACATAGTGTGGCTCCTCTGTGTTCTTTTCGTCCGTGGGAAAACTCACCACAACTTGCTGTTATTACACAACACATCACATATCGATTTCTATGATATTTTGGTCTTAATCACAGAAGTAACGAACAATCTGAGTACGTGTTTGCAACATAAATTGATGTGGAAGAATGCACATTGATAGTGTAATTTAACAGTGCTGGGATGTAGTGGGTAATATTCCTAATAGATCTCTTTTTTTCCAGGAAGATTCTTTAGTGCCACCCTGAGGACAGCAACTTGAACTCAGAATGGCGGTGGTATTTGGTGCCAGTAATAATAGACGGTGAGCCTTGAGCCATTGTATAACTTACTTTAGAATGAGATTATGCGTAGAGTAATATAATTCCATATTATAATCCACTGCATGACTAATAAATCCTTTTTTCGTCGTCCATATCTCACCTCAGGTTGTGGGAGACAGGCCCATGATGACTCCTTCGGATTTGCCCGTGGTCGTCTGCTGTTGTCACAGGAAAATATGGTTGCATTCAGCAGCAGGAGGACACACCTCTGCTTTCCACTCCGTTAACGTCTGAGTCCAGGACCCAAGCCAAAGCCACCATGAATAGGTACAATACGATCAGACAGCTTGGGGACGGCACCTATGGATCAGTCATCCTTGGCCGCAGTATGGAGTCAGGGGAGCTAGTTGCCATAAAAAAGTGAGTACGGTTAACAAGTAGGATATCATCCAGTGTGGGCCCAAAGTGAATCAAACGTACTATTTAATGATGATGACGAGTATATTCAACGAAACAATCGTTTTCACAGAATGAAGAAAAAGTTTTACTCCTGGGAGGAATGCATGAATCTTCGTGAAGTCAAGGTGTGTTATTCTTAATACTGCACATTTTTAAAGGTTGTACGTTCAACTGGTAACAAGGGAGGTTGAATTTAAATAGCAGTGTACTATTATTAGACTCAACATCAACATGGATATGGGATTCTGTTCAGTGGAATCATGGCAGTTGTGGTGGTCCACACATTGAGTGAAATGAAAACTTTCCATGTGCACGTGGGTTATTGGACCATGTAACAGAAAAAACTGCTGATAAGAAATCCTGTTCAAATTTTAAAGTTGGAAAGGGATCCATTTGCAATATCTGAAAACTTGTGAGGATCAATGCCTGCATTTTCTCCGACACAGTTGAGCATTTTTAGAAATGCAAAACTGCGGTCGCCCTGGTGACTCAACAGGTTAGCACGCATTCCACAGACTAGGAATAGCAGTATTTGGACAATCAAGTATCATAAAGCAGAAATGCAAAAAAACAAACAAATGCAAAGCTCAGAAGCGTTGAGTGAATCTGCCTGTTGGCTCCATGTTCAGTACGTCTCTGCAATCAATGCAGGTTGACCAAATGATTTAAAGGTGGGGAAGGAAATGTTGGAGCCAGCAGGGAGTGAGTAGGATTTTAAAAGAACACAACCCAAAAAATCCCTTCAGGCCTCCCTCTAAAGCCACGCCCCCAAAACACACAAACGTGCACTACCTGTCCGCTGCCGAAGGAGTGAAGAGAGCCGTGGAGAGAGGAGCGTCACAGCCGTGTCCAACCACAACTACTTCATGACTCATTCATACGACGCAGGATCAGGGGAAAAAACTTAAGAAGCCAAATTATCTGAGATTATAACGTCACATATTTCTGAGAAAAGAACTCTTTCTTGCAAATTTGCAACTGCATTATCTCAGATCATTTAGCTTTGTTTTATTTTAAAAGCTTTCTTTCTCAGTATTCAAGTTTGTGTCATAACAACAGTTTCAGACGGGCCACTGTTTATAATAATGTGATGTCTCTTGACTTCCTGTCCATGTTGATGTTTGGTTGATTGTTCCCTCGTGTTGTGGGACATTTATACGTTTTATGAAAGTATCTTAATACTCTCGATGATTCATGGTTAAAGCAGGAATGATGATGTCATTAACATGGTGTATATGTGAATCGTTTTGTCAAATGTTCCAAGCTTACTGTGATTTCTCTTCACACCAGTTCAGAATGTTGCTAAGTTTCCTCACAGCTCAAAGTGTCAAACCAGCTCTAAGAGCCCAAGGTGATTCTTGTGTGCTGTTGGATTTGAGCTCTGGTTCCCATCCCTCGCAAACACACCCCTTTCCTAGAGCTTCTCCCCAATGGAGCAGATCGCCCGTAGATCACGCTAGACCTTAGAGTCCTGCTGGTTAGACGAGGAAGACGGCATGTCATACAATAAAACCTCAGATTCCCCATAACGGCTTCCCTCTTACTAAAATGTAGCATGGTTCAACCTGTATCATTTCAGCGCATGGGAGAGCTGTATACTTCATCATCCTTGTTTCAATAACTCTGAATTGATTTGTTTCCCTTTTAAATCCTAAGCGTAAATGCCCACCTTTGCTCCATTCTACACCTCAAGTCTAGTTTGTGTATCTTTGACAGCTTTGTTTTATAGCTGTAGGGCTTTGCTTTTCAATGTGCTGCAGTGATTTGTGTGTATTGTTTAGCATGGTTAGCGTTATGATCATATTTTATCCTTATCTCTCGCCATACGTGCTTGCTCATAACATCTTTTTTTAATCGTTTCAGTCCTTAAAGAAGCTCAGCCACGCTAACGTGATCAAACTCAAGGAGGTGATTCGAGAAAACGACCACTTGTACTTTGTATTTGAGTACATGAAGGAAAACCTGTATCAACTAATGAAAGACAGGTGCGTCTCGTTTTCATTTATATTCACTTCAAACACATTTGCTTCATGCCTTATGAAGTTTTTCTTCGTTTGTCGACGCAGGACTCGGTTGTTTCCTGAATCGGCCGTGAGAAACATCATGTTCCAGATCCTGCAGGGCCTGGCGTTCATTCATAAGCACGGTGCGTCTGTTCTCCATCCAACGGTGCTGAACGAGCGTTCTATTTGAATCTCACTTCATGGTTCTCTGCATCGGGTCAGTCACAGGCTGTGGTGTCTTCAGGTTTTTTTCACAGGGACATGAAACCCGAGAATCTCCTTTGCATGGGACCAGAGCTGGTGAAAATAGCTGACTTTGGCCTGGCCCGCGAGATCAGATCTCAACCACCATACACAGACTATGTCTCAACTAGATGGTAGGGTTCGCCATCATCATAACATGTTTGGCTTTTTATTTTCACACCTTTTAAATACATATGTGTGTGTGTGTGTGTGTGTGTACCCTCTCTTTAACGAGCAGGTACCGAGCCCCCGAGGTGCTGCTCAGATCCACGTCCTACAATTCACCCATAGACCAGTGGGCAGTCGGCTGCATCATGGCAGAACTTTACACCCTCAGGCCTCTTTTTCCAGGCTCCAGCGAAGTCGACACCATATTCAAGATTTGCCAAGTGTTGGGAACCCCAAAAAAGGTACCACTGCAGACTAGATGAGGAAAAGAGAGACATGTAGTGTACGGCTTTGAATTTTATTGTTTGAATAGTTATGGATTTCCAAATTGAAATATTATGCTATCTTATGCAGTGTATTGTAATATTTAAATGTTTAAATCCTCCACTAGTGGTGTTTTAAGGCATTGTTCCTATTGGCAGGGATTTTTATTAGTTAGTTTTCCAATTTGTTTATGTACACAGTTTTCGCCCATGTTGGCCAAAAAGTTATTATGTAACATTTGTATTAATTTTAATAGATATTTTTTAGTATTTCTTTTATTATGTGCTATTTGCTATTGTCAAGTTGCTGTCGCGGTAAATTTGATTCAAATTATATATCTTTTTATTATTAATGAAATTAACAGTCTTAAGGTCCTCAGGATTAATCAGTGATCACTGTTTTCCAAAAAATACTTCATGTATCGTTGTAGTTGTAGTTATAGTTGTAGTTGTAGTTGTAGTTATAGTTGTAGTTGTAGTTGTAGTTGTAGTTGTAGTTGTAGTTATAGTTATAGTTGTAGTTGTAGTTGTAATATTCTGCTATCAGATTGCAGGAAAACGTAGTTGGAGTTTAATATAATACAAAATCAATGTTATCCGTCGCTCTATTCCTT